>JABUQX010008070.1:15000-44492 GCA_015478945.1 Trachelipus rathkii
CCTCTTTCCAAATGAAAGGAGTAGTGGAAGGTGTATTTGTCATTACAAGTATGGATAGGTGATAGAGTTTTAGAAAGAAGGTCATTAACGAAAAGTATAAAAGAGTTTGGGACAAAATAGAACCCTGAGGAACATCATTAATATAATTGATTTAAAGGATGAACGGTGGCCGTTTCCAACAGCTGCTTTCAAAGTAAATCAGAATGTAGACCAAAGAGTGAAGGATAGATTCCCAAAGAGGGAAGTTTAGAAATGAAAGCTTTGTGCCCGACAGTATCGAAACATAAAATGGAGATGAGCAGAAAACCAACAATTAGAGGAAAGGGAAAAGAAGATCATCTGAAGAATGTTCCTTATGGAAGCCGTACAGAGATAAGATTAGAGAATTTAAGATATTTCCAAGTATTTCTGTTAAGGATAGACTCGAAAACTTTGTAAAGAATAGAGATTAAGGATTGACTCGAAAACTTTGTAAAGAATAGAGATTAAATAGACTCGAAAACCTTGTAAAGAATAAAGGATAGACTCGAAAACTTTGTAAAGAATAGAGATTAAGGGTAGACTCAAAAACTTTGTAATAAATAGAGATTGGGAATATAGACTCCAAAACTTTGTAAAGAATATAGATTAAGAATATACTCGAAAATTTTACAAAGAATAGAGATTAAGAATGGACTCGAAAACTTTCTAAAGAATAGAAATTAAGAATAGACTCGAAAACTTTGTAAAGAATAGAGATTAATGCAATAGGACGATAGTTAGAGGGTTAAGAGTTGTCCTATTTTCGACACAGATTGAATAGCGCACGCTTAGGTCAAGAATGAAAGGATGAAGTTGATAGGCATAGACGAAATAGTGTTAAGAAGAAGTTTTAAGAACCACATATGGTATCCCATCAGTGGTCTTAGTATTACCATATTACCTTTATAAGTAACCATATTACCTTTAGACTCCATAAAATCATTATTTTGAGTGTCATTGACAGGCATATTTGTATGTAGTTGGTATTTTAGTAGTATATAGTAGGTATTTTAATAGGTATATTGGTAGGTAGTTGATGAGGTATCAAATAGAAGGCCGCGTAGCTCATTAAGGTATAATAATATGAATTGCTTAAAAATTTCAACTGAGGTAACCTAAGATTATTGTACTAGAGTAACAGGAATGGAAGTTAGAGATAGGAGCAAGAGTTAAGGAGAAGCACTGATTAAAGTATGTTTTATAGATAAAATTTCGTGACACACTCTGCCACAATGTCTAACAAAAAAAATTCATTAGTGTATCGAAGTTTCAAAGATCTAGTGTAAGAAAGGAGACAAAGAAATATCATAAATTTATTATTTTTGGTGTATAAATTTCAATTAGTGAATATGTTATTCTCATTACAATTTTTCACAGAGGTTGAATATAACCAATGTGGGTTTATTTGTGTGCATTTGATTTTCACATACCTTATAAATACTTAGAGTAAATGTTTTATACAAGAATAATACCGCCGCACGGCCCCTCAAAATGCTAGGGCTGGCATGACGCCGAAAGTGAGGTGCCCAACTCAAGTAGATCTAGATTGCCGACCAGCGTGATACCGATATATATTATGCCTCTATAACACTAAATGATATGGGTAAATAGTAAGTAGTGCTGTTAATATAAGCTACTCACCTTAAGTCTTATATACGTATTACTACTTATTATATACCTAACTATATATAATTATAATATCAAATATTTGATATTACTCCAGTTACATATATAAATATAAAAAGTGGTCTATCAATTATATTCGTAGCTATGTACATAAATCCCTTATGACTATTATTTAGTTTATAAGTATATTTAATTTAATAATTATAATATATTGATTATACCTATTTATTTATTTATTATTATTGTTTATAAGATAATTAATTATTTTATATGAATAATAATTAGTATAGGTTTACTACTCGACGTATTAAATAATATATTGTTGTGTACTAGTGATTATATGCTTGCTATAGGTGTTATGGTAATAAAAATATATATAAATAGATATTATGTTTTTATAATAAATAATATATATCGCTATACCCTATACTAGTGAGTATAATACTGATTTAAATATATCAGAAGTGGAACGTATGTGCGCCACGCGAAAGTCTGACACTATTTGCGCCCCCTATGGTCCGCAAATCTTTATCAAAAAATTCCGTGAGTGCAAGCAAAAAAGGGCGCATTTTAGGGTCGTAACAATTTTAAAAAGGCGTATCTAAGAAAAGCTGCTTACAGCCCAATTCTTCTTGCGCCATGATAAGCCTCGCAGACTAATGTGAACAGCACAAAGCATGTTATTTTTCAATACCGTTAAAAGAATAGAACTGCTATTAATCGTGGCAAATCTTTTGGATCATTTTGTATTAAGAGAGCACCACCGAGTTGTTAAATATTTATCATATTATATGACCGAAATTTTTATGCCTCAGTCACGGTGCATATTATTCAACACTATAGATCAGAATAACGCCTCTCTATATATAATAGTACCTATATGTATAGCTGTGGAACTACAATAAATAATGAAAAGTGCCAATATGAATGGAAAGTCAGTACTATAATCAACTATTATATATAATATTAGGTAATAAACTATAGTATTTATTTAAATATCCTATATTAATATATATATGATTTTATTTATAATATATATATAATATATATGTATATTATTAATATCTATTAATATAGATTTTAATTACTATTATAAGAATAATAATATTTGGGTTTTATAGGGGAGAGTTAATAGGTTCTTAACTTAAAAAATTAAAATTGGCAAACTTAGTGTCTTTCTGAGAGTAAGGTTGATCTAACTTCTTCAGCTGCGCGTCTGGCCGTTCTGAACTCTCTGGTGTGCCCGAAAACATGGGACACAAGAACTAATGGAGGCGGCAAGGTCAGACGTGTAGACTATAATGTGATTTACATTAGCTCGTTTTCTTCTATATTAAACAGCCCATAAGATTTAATTAAGAAGTTTCCCTACGCAGCTAAAGTTTTTAATAACTTTTGTGATCATATATTAATTATATTTAGCACGCCAACAGTGCCGAACGAGAAGTCGCTAGAAGAGACAAAGGAGCGGCAGTAAGAGACGCAATTAGGTGTCGCACGAGATGGTCGAATAGGCCGCTGCATGCTTGACAAAAATATCGGCGCATAGGCGCTAGTTGTGCACGAGGGTCGGCACGTTGCACATAAGTGGTCCAATACCTCCAAAGAAATAAATTTCATTCAGGCGCAGCGCCTCACCGCTCAGAGATATATAGTATATAGGTGATATGAGCGTATAACAATATAGTATAAGTATGTGTGAGTAGGATGATTGTGAAGAATTATATATTGTTATAGTGTACCATCTCCCTTTCAACGAGTCCTTACTCTACGTAGGTATAAGAAATATATTTACTAGTATATATATAATATTGATGACTAAGTAGCATTTAGTTGAGTAGATTTAAATATACCCTACAGTTATAGCTACTATATACGTATAATAGTAAGTATATATAGTTGGCATGTTAGCTAAATTAATTATTGTGTATATAATTGTATATTTTAAAGGCTATAGATAACTATATAATTGGTACTCAGGTGTTTAAAGAGAACTGAAAGATGATCCCGCAAACTTGAAGTAGTTCCTTTTAGTTGGAAAAGTAAATAATGCACTGTTTATAATTTGACCAGAAATTGTGCTTTCGGTGTGAAGCTCATATTCTTATCCTTTTTTTAAATTTATTATCTTGATGGTTATGGAGGAAAAGAGTGGAGAGTTGTGGATCTATAGATTGTAAAATATATTTTTTAAAGTTACGAATTTCTTCAAATATAAATAAAATGATAAATTACTTTTATTATTTAAAAGTTAAATGTATAAAATACGTTTTACAAATAACTTAAAAAGGCAAAAATCTATCAGAAGAAAAGATTCCAGCCAGATAGAATTATCCTCGAGATAAAGTAATATGGACTAACTATTTACTCACGGAAACCAAAACACTATTTGGAATCAGTCGTATAAAGCTTGTATCTACCGCGAATGATAAAAAAAAATAAAACAAAAAAAAAAAGCAACTAAAAAAATATAACTCCGAAAAAGTACGCGCTACAATAGACGAGTGTAAAATAAAAGTAAATTGCACTTATATTTGGAGTATTCAGCGTTATAAAGTGCCGTTGTATTTATATGTCAAAGGTGCTTTAAAATGGATTTTAAAACTATAAAATACCCAAGGGCTAAGACAGACAAGGAGTTGCATACCAGGAGTCAGGTGTTCTTCTCGCCTCTAGGTGGACGAACGGGGGACTAAACGTCCCCTCCCTCTGTCCCCCATCGGCGGCCACTCGAAGCTCCCCTAATTGGTTATAATTTATACTTTTTCCTTTTGAACTTGCTATACTTTTTTAGGCGGGGGCTCGAGCCACTATGGGGGACAGAGGGAGTGGACGAAAGACTGACTTAACGACTTATATACTTTTATACGCTCGATTACCAAAAATTATTGTAAGTTTGCTTTTCTAGTAAATACTGTCAGTACTCTCTTTCGAGAGGGCATGAATATTATTAATTTTAGTAATTTGAGTTAATTTTTTTTTACCATTCCGGTCAATAAGCTTTGTTATACGCTGAAATTTCCTTAAATATTGCAAGTTTGGTTTTCCTGTGTCAGGGAAGTGTCATACATTCAGAAGATTAAATTCATCCTGGCCCTTTATGTTCTATTGCCCTTAAAAAAAGTAAAGTATTATTAAACTGGATAAAGTTTAAAAAAGTACAATAATCGTAACACAATATTTTGGTATCCGCTCCTAATGCTATCCCTGGCTCTCATCGTCTCTCATCTCTCTCCTCTCTCTCTCCTCTCTCTCGTCTCATACTCTCTCCGTTATACTACTACTTATATCTCAACGCTGGATATATATAAGTATATATATAATATATATACATATATATATCACTGGTATTATTATATATATATTATATATATTTAGTATATATATTTATATATATATTATATATATAATATATATTATAATATATATATATTACACAACATATATTTTCTTTTAAAAGGAACCATTAAATTTGAAATAAAGATGAATCACAATTGAACCATAATTAAAATAATTGAATCATTTCATTCTTTTTTCAAATTCGTGAAATTTGTTTTACCCTAATCAATGAAAATATTAACACAAAAGAAAATAAATTTGATCTTTTAACCTAAAATTTTGTCCCAAATGTATAATTGGAATTTCAATACATTTATATGCAGCATTTGACTACTAGATCACGATGTCATCTATATATATTTAAATTGTTAATAATAAATATAAGTAATTTACTATATATATATATAATAATATATGATATATTGTATATTAACTCTTATATATTTGATTATTTTTGTACTATATATATCCTCACATAATATTTAGTATAATGCTTAGTGATAAAGTCATATAGTAATATGTATTTAAGTGTGGTGTTATCTCATTAGCAGTCCTTCAAGATCACCTTCTCGAATCACACTGTGATTAGAGGAGTTTTCTAAGTTCAAAAAATTTTCATAAAAAGTTCAGAAGAAGTTCAAGTTAAGTTAAGTTTTTTAATGAAAATTGTTTGGGCAATCTAACCCAATAATTCCAGAAGCTTCTACTAATCCTTTTACATATTCTCAAATTGTTATCACCAGCCTAAACAACTTTCTCCACCTTTAACTTCTTCCACCCTCCACAATTTTCGGAGTGATTCGAAAGTGATTTAAAAGGCAATAGTTCTCCCATAGTAAGTAGTAATAGAGTCCCATATCACAGCTCAGCCCCTATGCACTATATATAGCTAGAAGAATTCTAGCAAGACTATAATAATACATATATATAAGTGAATAGTATATTCTCATAACGAGACATATATATATATACTAATAGAATAGGATAACTATGCATGAGTATAATATATTTATTATGACTAACATAGCTAATAATAAATGCCATTATAGTATATTAATAAATATATAACTACTTGATTCACATGTAACGTGTCAATCGTGTGAGTATAATACAGCTCTTGCGAATATAGTGACAGTTTTGTTTCTAGTAAGAGTCCAAATTCAACCACTCTGCTCTTATACTCCATCTCTCTTTTCCTTCTCTATTTTCTTCCTAATTAATTATAGTATTCTCTATCCACAAAACCAGATCTTTTAACATATTTGCAATATACCATTCTTAAATGACTAACATAAACAAATACGTTAATCTAAAATTATAATCCACTCTGCAATTTTAATCTTTAAATCTCATCAAAATACCGTTCCTACACATGACAACCACAAATTCCAATTTTCTAATATATATATATATTAATAAATATTAAACTATTGAATTAAATGAAAGTTATATGTGTAGAAGTATTTAAAAGCTTTTATAGAATTTCTTCTAGTAAGAAGTCAAAATTCAACCACTCGTCTTATCTATTTTCTTTCTCTTTTTTTTTATTAATATTTTCATCCAAAAACAATTTTTAAAATATTTGAAATAACTTAATTAAATAAACTGTTAATTAATTAATACTGCAATTTTAATCTTTAAAAAATAGTAATGAACAAAAAAATTTCAGTAGAAACAAGCTCAGATAAGAATTAAAAGAGAAATAAGAAATTCTTAATACGAATATATTTTTTGTCAGCAAAATACCAAAGTTTAAACTATTAAAATACTTCAACAGCATTTACATGAAGTCTTTTATGAATAAATTATTTTGTTAATGTGAAATAAAGAAAAGGTTATGGACTTGGTTTAAACAGAGGTTTTTTAAAAAAAAACTGTTTAAACAAAGTCCATAAAAAAAGTCACTTTTTTTATAACCCTGTCCGTTAAAGGAACTAAACTTTAGTAGAATGAACTTTGTGTTATGTATTTGGCAAGTTGAGTTTTGACTCTTTGTTTTGAAAAGAAGAAATACAATCTATTTCAATTTTTAAATATTTTGCGCAATGTTGTTATGAAAATGGAATTGTTAATAGATTATACTAAATATATTATAAATAGGAATGTGTAATATATTAAATTAAAAAGTTATTTTATGTTATTTGAATGTTTAATTCGAATTTTTTCTTTTTTTTTGTGAAAATTTAATTGCATGAAACACTTTATACCCTATTGGTAGCTTATTTTACATTAGAGCATATAACTATCAGTTATTCCCTATAAACTCTAGAAACTTGAAAAGAATTTTAATTAGTCTACACTAAAGATAAATAAAGTTTTGGAATAGCAAATTAAAAATTAAGTAAAATCTTTAATTAATGAAATTAGACCATACATCGATGATACACAAGGCTATGATAGAGACAGGCTATATTGATATTTGATAATTATTGGGGTATTAATATTGCAGAGGGGCGTCACCCACGATTTGTATATTAAAATTCACAGGATATACTCTAAAAAAATAATGAAAACGAAAATTTGCGCCCTCTTTAGGAAAAAATCAATAATAATAATAATAGTAAAATTGCAATTTTCACTTTTTCAATCAAATAATACTTGGATAGGCCTATATTTAAAAGGAGGGAATTGTTTAATCACCATGATAATAATAATCATAATTTGTCTTTTCAGCAAACTTTTTAGACGTATTTATGAAATCACCTTATATGTTGAATTTTAATATTTTTTGGCTATAAAATCACTTTATTAAAATAGTAGAATTATTAAAAAAATATTTATAATAGCCATTCCCATAAATTAATTTCATTACTACCTGAAGATGCCTCAAGTGCAGAGGCAAAATGTTGCAATAATACACAAGTCTTCAATAATGCTTTCAAGTCCTGAAAAACGATCTTGACAGAAATAGTTTTCTTAACTTTCAAAGGAGAGAATCTGAAGAAGTGACTCTGAGAGGAGAAGTCCAACAATCTTACCTTTTGAACCTCCAGAATGGCTATAAGCCCCCTTCTTTAGAGTTGTTTGGACATAAGGACACCCTTTCTGAGGAGTGGATATGATTTTTCTACTGGCGAAGTTTAGATGAGAGATTTTCTGTTTTTATTTTTTCAATGAACTTTTTAGATGTATTTGTGGAGTCGCTTTATATATTGAATTTTTTATTTTTTTTTGGTTATAACTGCTTTATTAAAATAGTGGAATTATTAACAAAATAATGTAAGAGTAGTGCAGAGGGGTGTCACCCCTAATTTTTATAAAAATCACCGGATATACTCTAAAAAAAAAATAATGAATAATGTAAAGGAATATCGTCCCTCTCTTTAGGAAAAAAAAGGTACAACCTCTCAAACAGTATTGAAATATTCTCGTGAGACCTTCTCATATTTGAAGCAGTATTATCCAGATTAGGTCACATTTCAGGGCCTACTATGTTAGGTTATGCTAAATTTGTTAGGGAGATGAATACAGCAGAGAAATCTAGTGTATACTTAACAAATTCATATCTGCATGAAAACTGTCAGCAGAAGGTACATAAAATGAACTAGCCCACAATCACAATATTTTATTATAAAAATAAGACCTATAAGGAAAATTTTAAAACTTTGGAGAGGTCTCTAACTTATTTTTTTGTCTAAAGACTTAAATCATTTTCATTTTTTTTAGGGGTGTACCGGAACTGAAATTTTCAGTTCCTGCTGGAACCGGAATTAGCCGTGAATCCACTAAGAAAAATAATCCACCAGGAAACCGAATTTCTAATGAATTTTTCTTTAACTACAAAGAAATGTAAAAAAAAATCTAACTTTCAAATATAAAATCTTTATATATAATTTATATAATATATACTATAATATGATAATATTTAGATATATATAGTTTATTGAGGAGAAATATAAAAGGATTACACTATAAATAATATATATAATATATAGTAATAAAATAGTTTATTATGGAGCGTTGGTAGGGAAGATATATGCTTCTATTTTATTCAAATGAGTGCCTCGAAGAACAAGGTGCGTTTAGGAATGGTAGAGGATGTGTGGATCAATCTTTACAACTGTTCTGTAAATTTGAGGAAGATGAGGGCGTGAGCGAGGGTGTGGGCGTGTATGGACATGCGATAGGAGATTATTACATAAGACTAATAGAGAAGCTCTATGGCAGGTGTTAGTTATATATGGTGTTGGTGGTAAGATTCTGAATGGAATTTAAAAGTAAGGTATGTATGACGATAGTGAAAGGTGTGTAAGAATAAACAGTCGAAAGTGATTGGTTTAATATTAATAGCGAGTGACGGCTATGGAATGGAATTATGCCTCCTCATCTCCCGTTATTCAAATTGCAATATGTGATGGGGTTAAAGAATTAGAAGTGGGGGTTGGACAGGGGATGGTGTTAGAATGATTGCGGAATGGAAGAGAGTGGGGGTTCCTAACCTATTATATGCGGATGATTTGGGTTTTTGTGTGGCGAAGTCTGAAGTTTAAGAGGATTGGTAGAGAGATTTGGCAGGGTGTGTAAAAGGAGGGGTTTGAAAGCAAACGAAGATAAGAGTAAGGTTATGGTTGAGGGTGAGGGCAGTCCTCGGTGTGAAGTTATGCTAGATAGTGAGCAACTGGAACAAGTGTCTAAGTTTAAGAAATATTTAGGATATAATGTTGAGGATAGAAACGAAGTAGACCAACAGATGAAGATAAAGGCAGAGTGTAATAGAATAAGTTGTGAATGGTAGGTAAAAGTGTCTGGTGCAATTAAAAATTCCTGGTGAATGCAAAGAGAGGACTAAGTCTCTAGTGCACTAGGGTTTTACATGAGTGGTAAATAGATTGGTACCCCTGTGTTATTATGTATTAAGAATTGGGAGACTAGGTCTCGCAAAAAGTAGGTATGATCTAAAGATCAAGTTTGCTTCCAGACTGGACAATCGTAAGGGCGTGTTAGGGGGGAGAGTGTGGTAAGAGAAGAAATTCCATAAATAAGGAGGAATGAATGATTAGGAGTTGTGTGGTGGAAGAAAGGTGTAAGAAAGTAGAAGGAATAAATGAAAGACTTAGCGTTGAGATGGTTTTGTCATGTTGAAGGATGAATGATGTTCGGTTGGTTAATTGGATATTGGTGAGTGTGCTGGGGGAATCGACCGACTGGGAGACAAGAAAAAGTGGATTGAAATCAGTAAAGGAATGCCTGAGAGGAATGTGAGTTTGGGCAGAGGCGAGAGAAAGGTGCATGAGGAGCGAACGGTGGGGTTTGTGAGTTTGGTAATAGGTTTGTGGAATGAACCCGCACATTGTGACGAATCCAATGTGAGGGTCCGTCACGGTCCGCGGGAAGCTCTAGGGTGGATTTTCTGAGCTGATTGCAAGGAGTTCTCACTAAAAGGTATAAAGGGGAGTGGGAAGTGCTAAAAGCTTTCTTATTTCGACTTGCGTCATTTCTTCTACACTAAAATTCGTTTTTTAAAAAATGGCGCAATTATTCATGAAAATTTTTTTTTATTATTAATGATGCTGCAAAATCTATAATTCAGTGTTATCAAAATGCAAAGAAAATAGTGAGGTGACATACCAAAACACCATTATAAATACAACTCCACCCAATGTTCATAAGATATCAGCTACAGAAATCCAGTACACTGAAGGGAATATCTGGAAGTCAAAAATCTTGGTATAGTTTGTGAGCGAATCCTGTATTTAAATCGTGAGAAATAGAGGATCACCCCAACAATACGCGAAAGATCTTAAGCACGTGAAAAAGGGCAGTTCTTGAGGAAAGTTTTCTGCGCGCCAAAAAGATATGGCGATATTAAAATGACCGCCCATGCACATGCAAGTTCATTAAGATAAGTAATGGCAACCTTATTGCAAAGAGTAATCACCATAGTTCACAGTCACTGAGAACAGTTATTCATAGAACTTATTGCCCCATCCAAAATAAATTCTTATTCCTAGTAGAAAAATATTTTTAGAGATGGTGACCAAACATTTACATTACAGTAAATATGTAAGGGAATCAGCAGTGTCCAAGAAGTTATCTAATTCTGATCAGATATCATTTACTACACATATATGTCTTCAAAGCGAGTAAATATTCAAACACAGGAGTTCATTTATTTCTTTAATGACTGCTCATCGTGCCCTAACAGTCGAGTTTGGAAAAACCCTAATATAATCTTAATAGTTACTATATCTTGAGGTACTTAAGTAAACTTTATTTAAATAATACTGTAAGTAAGTGATACACTGTATGAATACGGAATGCTACACAAGGATACTATTATATTTTGTAAAAAGATGGGCAATGGGTTATGTAAGATTAATCTCTTCCATCAAATGTTTTCTCAGAAATAGATTAATAATTCCGGTTCAGGCCGGAACCGAAACCGGAAAAAAATGTCAAATTCCGGTAGCTACACCTTTAGTTTTTTTTTAAGCTTCATTATTATTTTTTTAGAGTATATCCTATAATTTTCAAATCCTGCGATTTTCATAAAAATTGGGGTGACACCCTGCAACATTTTTTTTGAAAAAGCTGCACCCAACCTGGGTTTTTTGTCCTTTTACCACTAAAAAACTGAAAAAACCCAGGTAAAATTGGGCAAAATCGGGCAAAATCAACAGAACTTGACAATTACGATGCTTTTATATAGCTATACAGTGGAACCCTGCCATTCGTCCGTCTCTCTATTCATACAACTCGTTATTCGTCCAACTTGTTAAGTAAAAATTCAACTCACCATTCGCACGCTTGCCCTGCGATTTGGACAGCATCATGCAGTCGCTTCAGCTCAGTCTCATGCTAACTTTCGTACGCTACGCATCATCCACGCAAGCTTCGTGAAACTTTGGCTATATTATTGTTATTTTTTGTTTTTATTAAAAATAGTGCAGCCATGGGCGCTACTTTAAAAGGATGTTACGTAAAAAGACATGATCTCGAAAAATCGCTGAACACTGCGTGGAACCCTACAGTGTCACATGTTATCTAAAACTCCAATAGAAGGAGTGCAGCAAGAGTTGCCAAAAGCTACTTTTTTTTTTAATCCTCCAGAAAATATTTGAATTTTTTTTTTTAAGGGGCTCGAGCCGACGGTGGGATAGAGGGGGCTTTGTCCCCCCGTCGTCCCCCGCTGAGGCCGAGAGACCCCGATTCTTTCCATCTTTGAGATTCAATCTTGGGTATTCCTTTAGTTAAAAAAAAAAGTTTTTGGCAACGCTGATGCTCTATTGCCATCAGAAAAAATCGAAAACATCATTCATTTGATATATATTGGTTAACATCCTTTTAAAGGACAAGTTCCCAGCCATGGGTTCAAAAAAGATTAGTGATTAAACCAAGCCTAAAAGGAAAGCAGTGAGAATGACAATTGAATTGAAAAAAGAACTCGTTGCGAAAGTTTGAAAGTGCAACTTGTGTCTCTGACCTGGCAACTCAGTATGGCATGGTGAAATCAACCATATCGTCTATACTAAAAAATGAAGACATAATAAAAAAATCTAATGTGGCAAAAGGAGTGACTGTTCTTGCTGTGAACAGGTCACCTATAATTGAACAAGTGGAAAAACTTTTGCTAGTTTGGATGAACAAAAAACAACTTGCTGGTGATAGCATTTCTGAAACAATGATTTGTGGAAAAGCAAAGCAGTTGCATGATGACCTTAAGCGAGACAACCCTGGAACCAGTGCGCAAAGTGATGAATTTAAAGAAAGTAGGGGGTGGTTTGATCAATTTAAGAAGCGAAGTGGCATTCACCGTGTTGTTAGGCATGGGGAGGCTGCCAGTGCAAACAAAGATGCTGCTGAAAAGTTTGTTGGGGAATTTAAAAACTTTGTAGAGAGTGACGGATTTACTCCTCACCAAGTTTTTAATTGTGATAAAACTGGCCTATTCTGGAAGAAGATGCTTAAAAGGACCTACATCACAAAAGAGGAGAAATCATTGCCAGGACACAAACCTATGAAAGATAGGCTAACACTCTTATTGTGTGCTAATGCTAGTGGGAACCTCAAAATTAAACCTTTGCTTGTCTACCACTCAGAAAACCCAAGAGTGTTCAAGAAAAATAATGTTATAAAAAGTAAACTCAGTGTAATGTGGAGGGCTAATAGTAAGGCTTGGGTAACAAGACAGTTCTTCACCAAGTGGATGTATGAAGTGTTTGCCCTGAGTGTGAAAAAATATCTAGAGCAGAAATATTTACCACTCAAGGCCCTTCTGGTAATGGACAACGCTCCTGCTTACCATCCAGGCTTGGAGGAAGATCTCGTGGGTGAATACAGCTTCATCCAAGTGTGGTTTTTGCCCCCTAATACCACTCCTCTAATCCAGCCCATGGATCAGCAGGTCATTTCAAACTTCAAAAAGCTTTACACAAAATCACTTTTTCAAAGGTGCTTTGAAGTGACCTTTGACACGGAACTAACCATCAGGGACTTTTGGAAGAACCATTTCAATATCCTCCATTGCTTGAGGATAATAGACAAAGCCTGCGGGGGGAAATTTCTTTCAGGACACTGAACTCGGCCTGGAAGAATTTGTGGCAGCCAGAGACTTTGACACAGAGCCTGTAGTGGTGGATGATATTGTGCCCCTGGGAAAAAGTCCATGGGTTTGGATGTATGACAGTGCTTGATTGAGGACGTTGGTCGATGATGAGATTTCATAAAGATGGTCAGTAGGATTTGGGGCAGAATGATGGCCCAGAAGAGGGACCACAGAATTTTTGGAGCTGGAAAACAAACTGGAAAGACTCCATGAACCTGTCGAGCGAGGGGAGACAGCAAAGAAGACACGTAATAGTGAAGAATCTTCACTCAGAGAGAGGAAGAAAGTAATAAGGGCAGCATTTCCACTGCAGAAAACACAGTGGTGGAAAAATGATATCTTGACACCTCTGTGGTCAACAGGAGTATCAACTTGTTCAACAATAATGTTATTGATCATTTTAGAAAAATTCTGAAAAATCGTCAAAGGCAGACAACATTGGACAGGTTTTTAAAGAAAGATTCCCAAGATTCTTCGAGTGCAAAAAGACAGGAAAAAGAAAAAAATATCAGAAAGAGAGAAAACACCTGAAGGGATGTTACCTGATGTTTTTATGGAAGTTGACTCCCCTTCCAAACAGTAAAAAAAATATTTCCATATTTCCTCCTCTTTTTTATTTTAATAGCTTAAAAAATTTGCGTTTTAGAAGGTTTAAATAAACAATCAACTGTGGGTCTGGAATGGATTATTCAATTTACATTTATATCTTTATGTGAAAAAAAGATTTTGGGTCAGGAAAACCCATTACTCAAACTGCCTCCTGGAATGGATTGTGTACGAATAGCGAGGTTCCACTGTATATGATAAGTATATATATATATCGGCTCATATATACATATATATATATAATATTATATATATATATCATATATATATATATTTATATGGTAATATATATATATATAATATATATATATATAACTGTAAAATGGGGGCAATTCGGGTTCCATGGGGGGGCAATTAGAAGAAAGTTGATTTAGTTATCCTTTTAACAATGTAAAATATATTCTTTAAAGATGTAAGAATATGTGGTCGTCTTATGTCTTAGGTATTATAATTTTGAAACCTTTAATTTTTAAGTCCATTAATTTTGATTTTTTTTTTTTTCCTGAGCACTTAAAATCAAGGTGGTAAAATGTTTAGGCTTAAATTGCTAAGCAAATCATACTGCTCCTAAAAATTAAAAGCCAATAATTATATGAAAATACAAGTCTTAAAATAGTTCAATAAATACCAAGAACAACAGGAATTTACCTTTTGGGCAACGGTACAGAAATAATGTATAAGTATTATATTATAGGTCCAGTGGGGCAATTCGGTCCAGGTTTACAATATTTGGGTGGGGCAATTCGGATCCACATTGAAATCCTTCATTAAATTAAATTTAGTTATATACCCTTTTACAAAAGATGTCCGAAATAATAATGTTTATAAATAATTTTTACACTTTACACCGCAAGATAGCCGCTAGAGTTACCAGAGTTATAGTTTCAACCTTGTGAGCCTAATTAACCTATACCAGAATTTTTTCAGCAAGATGTTCAACAATGTGACCATAAAGTAAACAGCAGGTACAAAGGGAAGGTACTTCTGAATGATGATGTGCCAGACCCTTAAACCATTTTCGTTCTTAAGGTGCATTTTGGTTAACTTAAGAAACGTATTATTTGGGCCCCTAGAACGCCGAGTTGCATTCGTTTAGTCAATAGCGGTTTGCGTTCGTTTTGTCAATACAGCGCAAAATCGTAAAAGAAACGCTCCCCAAACGTAAAAAATATTTCCTTAATTCTGTGTAATATACCTACAGAATTAACTAAAAACATTACAGGTTCGTTTTGAGGTCCAAAACAGCGCAAAAGTCGTTAAAAAAAATCGCTCACGCAGAATATCGGAAAGCACTTTCCTTAATTCTGGTGTAATATATAGCCCTATAAAAATAAAAGAAAATAGTAATATTGAATTATATAAATATATAATGGTAGCCTATATAATATATAGATATATATATATTTATTTATTTAATATATATATATATGTATATATATATATTATATATATATATATATATATATATATATAATATATATATATAAGTATAATATAATACAAAAGAATTAAGGAGAATGATTCCTTACGTTGTTTGGTGATGCAGCATTTTTTTACGATGTTTTGGCCATTTGACAAAAACGAAAACAAACATCGAACATTTAGTTAGTTTTCCAAACCCAATTTTCTAAAATATATGTGTAAATACATTATGTTTAAAAAGACACAACTAAAAACTAGGCATTGAGCTTCTGTGCGCGTTCATGAAAGCATGTTTTGTCAAACAGGCGGGGTTTGCTATTCCATTTGTCAAAACATACGGCAAAATCAGTACAGAAAAACCGCTCATGACCGAACTAAAGAATTTCCTTAAGGATCTGTATATATTACGAGCAATAAAAAGAGAATAGCACCTTACATGCAGATTAAGGAAAATTCCTTACGTTGAGGCGACCCTCTTTTTTTAAAGTTTTGCAGTTTGACAAAAATGAATCGGCAAACCTCGAACATATTTTTATTAACGTTTTACGAACCCAAAAGTTCTTAAATAGATATTGTAAATACCCATTAATGTATTTTCACCATACTGACTTATTCATATATTATTAAATAAAAGAACACTTTAATTGAGGATCTAATTGAGGGATGTGAAGAGTTGAAAGTGGACGCGAATTTGCCCCACCCACAGCCAAAATTCGTGGGGCAATTTGTCCAACGTTACTTATCAATGCTTTCTAACATTATCCTATATTATATATAGCATAAACAATTATACACATAAGTTTAGCTCCTAAATGATAGACATTATACATACTATAAAAAGCTTTGCGAAAAAAAAAAAAAATTTAAGTCCTTACCATTAACCTTAGCATTTTGAGTACCCCTGATTTTGGACGCGAGATTCCAGTTTTTATGGTATATATATATATATATATATATATATATATATTATATATATATATATATATATATATATATATATATATATTAATGATTATGAACCTATATATATTAATTAATATATATATATATATAATATATAAGGAATAAAGGGAATTTGCATAGAATAAAATGAATGAGATGGTGCTTCGTAACTTGATGGAGATGAACTGTAACTATAGTGTGGGTGGGACATTCCCAAAAAATCTGCATAACATTGGCAAGTAATGAATGTGTGTTTGATGGTGCAAGGAATAGGGTATTTTGGCATTAGAGTATTCATTAGTATAAGGGAGGAGGTAAATGATGTGAGGAAGTGATGAAAGGTTGGAAGAATGATAAAAGGTCAACAGGTATAAAGATGAATATTCACAGAGTGAAGATGATCAAGAGCGGAGGCGAGATGGTGATTGATTGGGAATGTGGATATGTTGTGTGAGCACCCCAAAAACCTGTCTTATGGCCAGTAATCCACGTTTCCCGGGATATGGAGGAAGCAGTTATAATAGTAACGCCCTTATATAAAGGGTAACTGTAGAATATGTGAAGTTACAGGTTTATTAGAGTTGTGAGTCCACGGAAGATAGATAAATGCTTATATTTTGGTCGAAGGAATGGCGTCAAGAGTTATCTATGGAGAAGGACTGATTGTGAAGAATAAAGTGGCTTTAGAAGTGGTAAGAGGCAGGTTGTGTGGATCAAATCTTTACATTGAAAAAAAAATAATTGAGAAAAATGAGGGAGGAGAAAGAAAAAATTATGATTAATTTTTTTTTTTGTAATGCAAGACAAGGAAGTATGATATGATTAAAATAGGAAGTTAAATCGCAGGGTATTGACTATCCACACTGGTCCGCCCGGTGGTCAAGCTTCTGAATGGACATGCCCCAACTCATATATCGGCGATAAGTAAACTGGACATGTGTAAAGATATATGGATAAGTGGAGCTAGTGATAAGTTTTTAATAATTTGAGGATCAAGCGGGGGGCAGGTAGGAAGGATTTGTCTGGGATGTAGTTGGTTTATTCATTTGTAGTAGGAGGGCTGGACTTGGAAGTACGAGATGTTGAGATGAAGATTATATCGACTCCGAAGATGGAATGAGGGAGATTAAGGGGAGGGAATGACGGGTGGGTGGGTGGGCATCGGATGTGCGTGTTAGAAATGTGAAGATAAAGAGGGTAGGGAGAATAGTGTGGTACGTTGTGGAGGAGCTTGAAGCCAGTTGTAGGATGCAAAATTCTTCATGACTCCTACTTTCGACTCCCACCACCCTCTTTCAGCGGAACTAGCCACCGCTCTTCACCAGCGATTTGACCGTGACGCCTTAACCACCTTTGACATCTACTCCTATCTTTCAGAATTACCGACTCCCCCACCACTTCTCCGACATCACACAACACATTCTCTGGTCTATGAATAATGGAGAATGAGATAGGACGATGGGACGGATGCCCTCACTACACAATTCGCATATAATTATATCCAAGACTCTAGAGTCTTTAGTTAATTGCTACTGGTCCGAATCTGAGCCAGAGCTCAGTTTGAGAGAAAACTTGGCAATAGCTGCCATTGTTTCTACCAGTGGTTGTAAAAAGATGATTATGTAGGTATTAACTAGTAAGATAAAAAGTAACGAGGTATGATGGTTTTTGACGTAAGCCCGACATAGACAGGGTTTCACAAAACGGTTTGTGGCCCAATATAAGCTTTGCCATGATGTGTGAGACACAGCATGCTGCGAACATTTAGATGTCTGGGTTTAACTTCGTCGTATAAATATTATAAGTAATATTCATTGTTGGATGAAACCAGGGAAAGTTAATGATTGCCCAGAGTAAGTAATAGGAATAGTTTGACACCGGCAGAAAAAGGCTGGCTGGTGATTAATCTATATAGTCATTGTGGAACTGCCAAAGGGACTAAGAAAATCTTGGAATGTTGAGAACGCTTAGAGTCTTAAATGATGGAAAAGGTATTTCATATGGACGTCTAAATTTTTCCTGTTCTCTAATTATAATAATGAGATGCAATGTTTGAAAATTTCCTAAATATATCACATAATACTAAATTAAAATTGCCTAATGACTATACCGTAGGTAATACTCATGTGTCATTTGTAACGCGAATGAATGTTCTTTTCTTTCTTGGCTTATGCTCAAAATTCACTATACTAAAATAATTCACTTTTCAAAATATGAAAACGTGCCAATAAAGATAACGATGTAGCTAGAGACTTTTAATTTCTCGCGGATGCTAACCGGAGTAATCTCGATTAACGTGAACTACTTCCTCCCTTGTAGTAACCCGAAATGCCTCCACCTCTGTGATACTATACAAATATATACATATTGTATCAGAAGTTAGTTTTGAGTTGATGGGAGCGCGAAGAGTAATTCTGTGTATACCAATTAAAAGTACTGCTACCGCTATAGCGGCAGTATTTTTTTTAAAAATTCGCCATCGTTCAACCAGGAGGCAAAATTTACGCCGCCACTTATATTTGCCTTAGGCCTTGAGTAATTGCCAACAAAATTCAAATTTCTTCAACAAAAGTAATCTATTGGATCGAAGATAATATTTAACATAAGTACATACTCAATAATAATTTAATTCTATGGCTATTAATTTACATTTAATATCCCAATATTATATACATATTATACTGGATTCCAAAATAATATATATCTAAATGGTACCTACATTATATATATAAGCTATTTATATTTACAATCCTATGTTTTTTATTACACATAAATATAGTACATATGTAATAAATACATATCCTGGGCTATACTAATCATATATTATTTATACCATATATATTATAATAGTATACTATACTACATATATAATAGTATATTATAATATCTACTTATAAGTTAATAGTTAATTAATAAACCCATATATACGGTATAAATATATATATTAATATTATATAATATACATTAGAGTTCATATTATAATCTATATATACTAGTCATACCAATTCACTTACTGTATACTATATACATTACTATCTACCCTGTATATTACCACATTGAAACTCATATTTACAATATTAATTATCATTATACTATATATATCTACTATAACCATAACATTTATTTGGTAACTTACATAAAACTTAAACCAACTATTCACTATACCCAATTCAATTATATCACACTATTCCTCTAGCCTTGAGCCCTATAGCTCTTGATCATATTTTACACTTTCGAGATAATTTCTTAATTACTATATACTGTAGATATTATTTCATCTTCATATATATAATATTTCCATTTTGCTTATGGTATGTAATGACATTCCTCCCCCATGTGCCTAAAGTCTCGCCTTTCTGTTTCAATCCCTATTCTGGCAGTTACTATAGTCCTAAACTCAATTCACTTCGATCCTCCAGCAGCACAATATCACCTATACCACTTACATTTATCACAACCCCAACTAATCCCTCGTATCTAGACATCTACCATCTTTCACCAAAGATATCGTCATCATCACTCTATCCTCTCTTAGTGATTCCAATCCATCACCACAACATTCCACAGTGTATGGGAGATACTGCCATAAAAATTTGCCCCAAATCAGTATGTCCTTGCGTGTTCGTATGGCACAGATTTTAGCGATGCGAGAGAGAGACGGGTGGTCCCCAGTTACGCGTTGGCTGACCTAACAACCACTCTACCACCTTGCGTTAGTCTCTCTCCGGAATTGCTTAATCATGATCCTTGCCCTCCGAGAAGTGTCGCATTGGATCCTGAGCTGTAGAGTGAGTGAAAGTTACATGCTCCCTTCTATTACACTTTAATTCTTCTTCGGCGCAGATAATGTATTGGCAAAAATTCCTTTCATGTCCTTATATACTGTATATGTAATATAATTGTATCAAGATAGAATATTATAATGTTAGATAGGAGATTGTTATATATATATAATATATAGAGTAGAAGGTGAGGACTTTAGAAAGGCAAATTTGATTTTCTCGCTTTGACTGAAACCAAGATGAAGACAGGTGAAAATAGTACGGTGGAATATGATGTGATAATGATGATTTAGTAGTTGCTATATAGTATATATAGTGGATGAATACGATGAATGAGATGAGGGGTATAGAGAATTTGGCAATTTACTGATGGTAGAATGAGAATAGTTGTGGTATATCATTATATAAATACCAATAAAGGCAATAATCGGAAATTCCGGAATAATCAGGAGGTACTACTCCATAAAAAATCGACTACATATGCTATTAAAATTTAGTCTAAGATGATTCTCCAGACAAATAAATTTGTAGCTATTTTCTTTTATTATTATACCGTTATTTAACTAAGTGTTTTTAATATTTTTAAAGTTTGCTGAGATAAATTTCGTATCTAAACATATTTGCCTGTGGTTGCTGCTGAGCAGTATCATTTCTTATCTGAGAGTAATCGTTTGATATAAGAATTCTGGCCATTATGGATACTTACGTTTATGTATTTGTTATAAATTTGAATTTCCTTCTTGAAGGACCTTCTAGCTAATCTGTCTGGCAATGATCCTCTTTGACGATGGGGGTTAACTTATGAGTGGGAGGGCCATTCCCAGTTCATCAATTTGGAACTATTCTTGTAGTGTGGGCGCACGCCGGATTATTTTTCAACCCGGGGCTTGCGGGATCTCCATTCTTTTTTTAACAGTTGATCACATTTTCACATCCCTAAGACCACTTCAAGGCCTACATAGACACCTAATTACAAGTTTGGAGAGGTGGCTTGTTGTAGTACAATACAACAAAAGTTCACCCTTCTAAAGCGCAAATTACTGCATGTTAATGACCCGCACTAGATTTGTCAGTGCTTTAAAGTGAATGAGATAAAGGATTCATGAAGTAGACATAAATACAATTAATTTTGAAAAGATGGAGAAAAAATGATATGTGCCACAAACAGAGGTGGTTCGGAGAAAAAAGAAGGGAGATCTAAACCAATAGCTCAGAGCAAAGAGTCTACGCTGTAGTCTTCCTTATCCACTCATCAACCAACTGTCAAAAAGTACGTTCTACAATAAAAAGGCTCGTCCCTCCCGATACGCGCAGTAAAGGATTACTAGCACCTTATTTCTCCACCTAAGGCGTCGTAAAAGTGTTTTGCTTGTAAACGCGTATGCTTGGTATTTTGACGTAATTCTTTTTTCACGCTTCCTCGGTCACTTCATAGACCATAATTTCAAAAGAGCTCGGAAAATTTCGTTCCTTTTATCGGTTGGTGGATCGCCCGCCGGTGTTTGTCTTTTTGCGAAATAATCTCCGCACTTTGCCCTACCTCGTTGATAATAGGATAGAAAAGATACCATCCACATCCAATAGAATCGCCAACACGCAACCTAGGAGTACGTAGTGTGTATTCCACAAATGCCCATTGATACTGGACCGACCAGTAACCAGAACAGTTCATTATAAGCCATGTTTTGCCTGTTTGACTTATCACGCCGTGTTTGTCCCAATTAATCCGGGTGGAAACCACTAACAAAGCACCTGCATCTCGCCCCATCCGTGCTATCCATGATATGTAAAATGAGTGCAGGTACTTCACATTTACTATTTGGTCAAGAGGTAATGAGTGGACCGTTTATTATGAGTGCGAGGAGCAAACCCTGAGTAAAAAGATAGAGAGTAACTCACAGTCCTATAACAAGATACTTTCCCACTTGATCTTTAGTTGGCCGCCCTATTTCGGTTTGCAACCTGTTTGGTGACTGAATCAGGTTGTCCTCCTAAGTACATCATTTATTTATTTTTGTTCGATTACATGTGCTTTTTTAAGCTGATTTCCCATTCACGCCTAGCTGGCTAAAAAATCCGTTAAGTAAGCCATAGTGATGTTTTACTTTAAATTGTTCAACCGGTTGGATTTATTATAATACTATATATATTATATAATATATATATAATGATTAGGATAATGAGACAGACAGAAGCTAATCGAAAGAAGACAGCGAAATGTTAGAAGGTATTATTGGTAGAAGATTTGTTAAAAAGTATGGGTTTTTAAAGACATTGATTATTTTCACAGAAGTTATTTATTCTAATCCTATCAGCGATGAATTAATAATCGGAAAAGATTTAAGAACGAGAAGGCTAATTTTCAAAGAATTATAAATAGTGGTGAGTCTAGTTGATAAATGAATTCCATTATAGGACAGTTATACATTAGAATGAATCGGCCCGTAACGATGTGAAGTCATCAGAATATAAAATCCGAGAGTGTGAATAGAGTTATGAGGTGCCGCAGGTGGAAATAGATCATTTAAATTGACAAAATCAGGTAATATTTAGATTAGAGTACGCCAAGAAGGATTAAGTAACAGAATCACCGTCTAGGAACATCCACAATTAGCACAAGAGAAAAAGAATTAAGGGAATTATTACTTTTTCGGCTTTCGCCATCGGTGAAGCAGTTCTATTTTATTTCATAAAACCCGGATTATTGCGGCTGTTGTAGACAAAATATTGAGAAAGAAGCACTAGATGAATGTAAATTAGCAAATGAGATAGAATGATGAGATAAGCGTCAATAGGAGTGTGAACACACGTAGATGAAGAAATTCTTTTACGATGCAAGTTGGTGACAGATTGCCACTAAAAATATGTTTCTCGTTCGCCTCTCTTTTTTATGAATTTTGGCCTGTTTCGAGACAAAAACGAACCACGCTTTGATAGCTATACTGTGATATGTCAAGAACGCCAACCACCGACACAATGTCTCCGCCGTATCATCCTAAAAGCGACCTCACAACAACATAGACGAATTCGTGTTTTTTAGAGTAAGAGGTGGTATACATATTCACCAGTGTAGATCTTTAAAGCCTCACCGTGCAAACAGAGTAGCCCGCAAGTACTAGGCGATCGGAAAGTGAGTTTCCCCACCAGAGTAATTCTAAGAAGTGAGTTGAGAAAAGTTGCAAAGTGAGAGTTGAGGCGGGTTTCAAAGATCTTAGACTAGAATATACAAGTGAAATAACTGAGTCGGGCGAATCCAGTGCGTTAGTGCTCTGATAAGGCATCAGAACGGCGGCTTCCTTCTTTCCTCTTCGAAAATCTAGTTTTGACATGTTTTTCCCTGTAATCTAAGTGCTTCTGTTCCTGAATATACCATCGTTTGCTGAAAGGTTGGTACATGTGAGGCTTTCCAGACAAATTGAGGGAGGTGAAAGTGCTAGTATTCGAGTTAACCCTTCTGGTCACATAAACATAGAGATATAGTTGGGCGAGGGGGCTCAGAATGAAACGATTTAAAATTTAGGCCTCTTTTACAGTTTGACCGCATTTAGATGCAACGTCAGCAAATCATTGATGCACTCGAGAAAATAGTAAATCGAATAACGCACTGACCAGTATCGAAAATGTGGCTAGATTAACAGAGTGTTATTGAACTAGGTTATGAAAGTAAAAATTTAATTTTTTTAAACTATTAAATTAGTTAAACCAAGGAGGACTTAGCTCGGAACAGCTCATCTTCTCGTTCATATGTTGGAAAAGGAGGTCTCATGTCAATTTTGCATCAAATGTTTAACGTATTAATGAAGGAAGAAGGTTACTTTTCCATTCACTGCTGGCCGCATCATTACTTGACTTTTGCCCCCACGCATGATTGTCTCTTCTTTATTGGCCACATAACATTACAACTTTGCGCCGTCCACACGCTCTGATCTCTCAGCTTCCGCAATCCCGCACCCCCCCGGAATCTTCAATTTGTACTCCAACCAGTCGGGCAAGAAGGCTATCGATTTTTTTTAAGTAACATTTTATAGCCATCTTATCCATTGGTGACCTTTTAGTTTTCTTGCCTGATGACTCCAACTGATAGAACTGCATAGAAAGTTTATTTTTGTACTACATCATTCTAAAAAACCAAGATAAGGAAAAACAGACTACGTCTCATAGCCTTAAAAGTCTAATTATTCTCAATTGGTAGCAGAATATAAAGAGTGTAGGTCACACGCTTAGTGTCCGAGGATTTGCCACCCACGTACATTGGAATTTCTTATGATAAAAGCAATAGCCTAAAATTTAACAAAAACGAATTTTAGTTAGATCGGGAAATAAAAAAAAATCTAAAAGAATAATGCTTAAAAGTATAAGTGTTCAGAAAAATATAAGGTTGAAATAACGCATAAAGAACATTTTAGCTTGAAATTACCCGAATGGAGAGGTGAGCCCCCTCATTTATTTATTTGCTCATTTAGCGTGTAAGATACTATTTCCCATTTTCGAGATAGCATTTATGCAGCTCCACCTCTCTTGTAACTCCTGTTCTAGGAGCATCTTTATACATCATTGCACCTCTAACTGGACGGCGAACCTTATAGAATCCGCAGTGTAGCCTATTTGCTTACTATCTCTATCTATAGCAGATACATTTGAACAAAAATCACTTAAAAGCTATATTACACTCACTTCATGTGTACGCTAAATTTTTATACTACCTTAGTTATCTATCTAGTACTCCGAGGATAACAGCTCGCACTATAGACCTAAGAATATTCATTATGTAGTACGTATATAGACCTACAACAGTCTCAATTTATCACTTATATATATATATATACTATTATACTATTATACATAAGTAACTATTATTATATTTAATTAATATATATTATATTATACTAGTGAGATTATTATCCTCGGACTTTATTATCTGTATCCCAATCCAAAATTCACTAGTAGATTGGCAGTTTACGTTAATGGGACGTAATTTGTATTGATAGAGTTCATAATACTTTTATTTATCTAACATAAGTATAATGACTTTATATATTGAATCCTGTATATATCCATTAACTTTCCATAGTGACTATCCACTATCCAAGTGCATATTTAGTTTTACATTTTTATAACCTTTGGAATGATATTTTAGAATCAATACGATAGAAGGTAACATAAAGGGAGATGTATGGAGAAAATTGTATGATCGGACTCACCATAATATGATGGTTACATTTCGGATGGAATTTGTGAGACGCAGTCACTAGACTCCTTGCGTCCTGGTCTGATCAAAGCACATTACAGTATGTAGAGAGTACCCTTCAGGTGTCTTTCTTCTTTACATGCTACTATATTATTATATTCTTTATTCTCCTACTATCTTATATGCATCTTTCTGGAGGCCATAATAGAAGAAATCTTAGGGACTTCACTTTCTTTAAAAACCTGTCCAATGTTGTCTATTCATGATAGATTTTTTCAGAATTTTTTACTAAAATGATTACATAACATTTTGTTGAACAAGTTTAGATTACTCACTGGTTGATCCACAGAGTGTCAAGATAAATCATTAGCATTCACCACTGTGTTTCTAGCAGTTAGGAAATGTCATAGCCTGACAATCTATTATCATTTTTAAATTTCACCCCTCTGAAGAAGTTCCCTAATCACCAACTCCTGCGTTCAATTACAGCTGCTTTATAAACTTTCATGTCGCGCCGAGTTCTATGGCAGTTCTATTTCAATTAATGTACAGCTCATATTCAGTTGGTTTATTCGTATACTTATATTCACACAATATCATCATCACCATCATATATTCAAGCAACTAGTTACAATCCAAAACACATGGCACTTTTATTCCCAGGGCCAATATACAATCTCACCAATACAGGCATCTGTTTCAAAATGTCTCTGGCTGCCACAGATTTTATCTGTATCCTAATGAGCCGTAGTTATACATGTGTCCTGAAGAATTCCCCCGCAGGCTTTGTCTTATTATCCTCAATAGTAATGGATAGAGTAATATTTAGAAAATGGTTCTTCTAAAGTACCCTGAATGGTTAGTTTCTCAGTGTATCCAAAGGTCACTTTCATAAGCACCTTTTGAAAATGAATTTTTTAGGGTGAAAGCGTTTTTGGAAGTGTATGAAAGTGCTCGGACCATTGATTCTCGGAGCCCAGGGCTGCATAAGAGGAGTACAGGTATATGGGATGACGCTAAAAACACAATATACACACTCTCTGTCATGAGAGCTGTATTCACCATAACGACCCTACGAGAATCTTCTCGCCTGATGTAAAACAGAGGAAGCGTTTGCCTTAACAATTCAGAAGGCCCTGAGTGGTTATATATATAATCGGTTCTGCTCTATCCAAAGAAGTGAGCCTGTGTATCAATCACGGTAAACTACCGAGCAACAATGGACTTTTTGCATACATTCATCCAGCAACGTGACAACGAATGATACTGTCCTGTTCAGGCCAACGCGCTATACAGACGAATTATTTATACCCGACCTATTCATTGATAAACGAGCTCGCTATAATTTACAAAGTTTTATAACATCTATCTTCTGCTCTGAGAGCAACACTCACAGGAAGGAGTTATTCTTGAGTGGTACAATTACAAGCAAAATTTAGTGATCTTTGTCAGGATTTCCTCAGTTCTTAGACTACCAATTTTATCGCGCGAAACACCACAATAATAGAAAGTAGTATAGCAACTACATCTTAATACTATAGTTGTAGCTGAGAGTCCGGTCTGCAAAATCTTATGTCCATCTTGTTCCGAGATCTCATGGATATAGGCGCTATGAGTACATGTTCAATTACTTCTTCCAATCTAAAATAGAAATTCACTTGTTTACAATAATTAATAGATCGAAATCAGAGTATATTTATGTGTATTATTCTTCTTTATATTTAGCTTTTATTCAATTTCATCTTTATATTTATAATTGTTGCAACTATGCATTCACATTTCAATATTATTGTCAAGAAGTCTGTTAAAAGTATATTTTATCACTTACTTGCTTAAAAGCATACCTCTATTCGGACCCTTTATTTTCAGTACCTACAACCAAATTCAGCAACTGTTGTTATGCGGACAAAGGCAGTATGACAGAAACGTTGCTAGATATGAACCTGATGTATACAAGAGTGCACGTTCACTATCTGCTGAACTTATACTAAACAGACAGCATTATTCCAAACTATCCCAACATCAAACGCACTTTTCATGACAGCACGCTTGTGGATTACTAGCGAACTCCTGAGAGAGAGCTAGCTCTAAAAGACTCTATTGCCTGAGCATAAAGCTATCGCGGTCAGCATAAGTCCCATAACTATCGCCTTCTCTAAATTGATTATTCACAAAATCCCACCATACCGCATGGAATCAATGTCTGACTTGAGCTTATTTTCCTTAGTGACAAATTACATTATCAACTTGCGACAATTCAATGTGAGCACATTTGACAAAAATGGATCGTAATCTCCACGCAACTCCATATATGAAGATCAACTGTGACATAGTCAGCAGAGTCTTTGCGTCTTGCGCACCATTTCCGATGCGCACTTTCTACCCTACAATTCTATTAGCAATTAATGCTATCTATTTAAATAAAGCAATTTATAACAACCCAAGCAAATAAGGATGCTAAGTGTAATAATTGTATCCACACAGTACCCTACAAGCAGAACATTGTTTGTTATGCCATAATGCAGTCTAAGATATCATGATAAGGACCTATACTCAATCTAAGCAAGATATCTTATAGTGATAGGTTACACGATTCTCTTCTGTGTGTACGCAACCTATCACTGATTCTTAGATTATATTATGTTCCTTCAAGCGTTCATTTAGAGTCTATTAGGACGTCATTTATGGCTTAACATCGAAACTCTTTACACCATAGACTCGAATCATCTAGGAGTTGCCAGGTCAGAGACAACAAGTAATATGACATGCGTCGTTCAAATGCCATGTTCGCAACGAGCTTCTTTTTCACATGGAATTACACACTCGTTTCACTTGAAATATGAGGCAGCCTATTAGGTGAAAATTATTTAGACTCTCTGAACAGATCCTATTTTCCTTCTGCTAACAGCACTTGACATTTGCTCGGCGAAACGTGGGGACTATATGTAAGATACCTTAGGAATGTTTAAGCCTATTTCCAAATATTATTCACTTCTTTAATGGACTTGCAATATGATATGAATAGTAATATCTTGGGGCATCTTAATATTGTCTAGTACGAAGAGATAAAGAAAGAGTGCATCACGGAATAGTGACACAAAAAGAAAGAATCCTCTATTTTTCGTCCTAGTTGCGACCTCCGCTACTCGATGCCTATGGCCAAGAAGCTACATACGGTAATTTAGAATCTACTCAAGAGAAATACGAAAGAAAATCGAGAGTACACCTATGCCTCTAGCAGGGTTTGGCCTGAGTACTAATGACGTTTGTCAGTGAGATGGACAAGTCGAATCTAAGCCCCCTCTATGCCCATCAACTTGGTCGGAAAAAAAACATGCGCGGTCAAATTGGTAGATCCTCAGAGATGCCGAATAATTTGAAAAATACAAGCAATTCAAATATACCTTTTATAGGTATATATGCAGCATAAAAACCAGCAGTCATATCAGTCGCTATAGTGATATTGAGCGAATATTCTTCATTGACAGGAGGACAATCTACCTTTCTATATTAGAGCCAGCTTTTAAGATAACAATGTGACTCACTGTAGGTTCCACGGAAATCAAGGTTGTTACTGGCCGCCACTGAATATATGGAGATAAGCATGCTATGTTGCTCTTGTTACATGTTATTCACACTACCTTAAAAAGTGAGCATCACCCATGAGTCAACGTATCTAAGTTTTTAATAAATATACATAAACTTACTAATCTAACCACTCTGAAAACTATAGCTCTATATCACAGTTATTTCTTAACATTCTTAGAGTGCGTGAATAATTGATTAGCCTATATGTGAAACTGGTTTGCATAATCAGGTATAGAAATAGTTATTTACTTTTTGTTTAGTACTTGTATTAACACTGGTGAACATGAATATTTCTTGTGACGGCCGGTTTCACGAATTGATTAATTTATTATTGACCTTGTGTCAATTATGATGCTTCTGTTGTGCTAATTCGCAAAGGAAAACCTGTATTATCCCTGAGGCTTTATGGGCGCCAATTGAAGACACGAAACAT
>JABUQX010008071.1:0-30493 GCA_015478945.1 Trachelipus rathkii
AAGAGATAATATATATAGTTAAGCTCCTTTTTATTATTGTGTGTAAGAGTAGATTTATTTTATTATTATTATTATTATTATTATTATTATTATTACTGCAATTATTATTACTATTATTATTATTATTATTATTATTATTATTATTATTATTATTATTATTATTATTATTATTATTATTATTATTATTATTATTATTATTATTATTATTATTAATTATTTATTATTTATTTTATTTTAATCTGTAAAAGATTCGAAATAAAACACTATCCAAATAATAATAATAAATATTTTAGAAAAGGGAAATTTTCTTCTTTGCATTTTGAGTTTGCTTGAAAATACACAATTTTTATATTTCATTTCACACTCGGTTTCATAATTCATGAGAGATCTGCATAAAGCATAATTCATCTCTTAATATCCGACTCATACTCTAGCTATAATGCTCCTACCTCTTGCCCCGTTTGCACATGAACTTATTATCAGTTATGTGGAGCATATTTAAAAAGAATGCTACTTACCAACTGGTTTTTCACTTCCATTTAGAAATAGGAATTATATTTTATGGTAAACAATTACTTTTGGTTATGACTCTGACTCCGTGACTCCGGCTACGTGATTCTGACTGCGAGACTCCGGGTCCGTGAATCAGGCTCCGTGACTCCGGCTAAGTGACTCTGACTCAGAGACTCCGGCTCATTGACTCTGGCTTCGTGACTCCGGCTAGGTGACTCAGACTCCGAGCCTCCGGCTACAGGACTCTGACTACTTCGAGACTCCGGCTCCGTGACTCTTACTCCGAGACTCCGGCTCAGTGAATCTGACTCTGTAACTTCGGCTACGTGATCTGATTCAAGACTCCGGCTCCGTGCAATCTGGCTCCGTAGACTCCAGCTACGTGACTCTGACTCCAAGACTCCGGCTCCGTGATTCGGTCTTTGTGACTCCGGCTAGGTGACTCAGACTCTGAGCCTCCAGCTAGGTGACTCTGACTACTCCGAGACTCCGGCTCCGTGACTCTAACTCCGAGACTCCGGTTTCGTGATTCTGTCTTTGTGACTCCGGCTAGGTGACTCAGACTGCTGAGCCTCCGGCTACGTGACTCTGACTCCGACACTCCGGTCTTGATTCTGTTTCGTGAACACCGGCTAGGTGATCCTGACGATGAGATCGAATACGTGACGCGGATTCCACCGAGACTCCGGTCGTGACTCTAACTCGAGACTCAGCCTTCGTGAATATGGCTTCATAACTCCGGATAGTGACTCTGACTACGAGACTTCCGCGCTCCTCAAACCCTCCTTATGGTAAGGCTTTAAATAGGAGAGACTGTAGATTCCCTCAGTCAACCCTTTAAATCTAATAATAAGGACATTCTGTTCTGAATTTTACTCCTTTTTTTTGTTTACAATTTCGCTGACCTATTATACTTGTAAATTAATGGAGAAAAAGGTTTTAGGCCGTCTTCTCCCTGTTCTGGAGTCGCTAGGCTTTTTCAAACTTCCAGTTTGGTTTCCTCAAAAATGTCGATCGCAGATCCCTTAATTAAAACTGAACCATGAATCCGGGAAGCCTTCTCACTTCTAGTTGGATTAGTTCTTGGTGTCTTTCTGACCTTGGAGAAGCTTATGACACAATGTGGAGAACTGGGGGTCTCCTTAAACTCCACTCGCTCGGTTTCCGAGGACAGCTCCCACTTCTTATTAAATGCCTTCTGTCAAAGAGATCCATCCAGGCTCGGTTCTCTTCTGTTCTATCACGCCACTTTAACTCTGGATGAAAGTGTTTTCAACAGGGCAGTGTCCTACAGTGTATCTATTTGCTCTCGATTCAATAACATCGTTACTTCTATCCCAGAGACGGCAAATCTTTCTCTTTATGCTGTTGACCTTGTGATATTTATTGCCGGTGCCAGGCTGCCATTTCTTGAACGGCAGCTTCAAACTAGCTTTTAGAATATTTGACATGGGGCACTCCCATGGCTTCCCGTTTTCTCACCTACAAAGCTCCTTGCCACCTTCCTCCAGCGAACCTAACCTTATATTATTTTTTTTACATGATACCACCACTCACGGGCAGGGCCCTTTTCAAAAACCAGGAGGGGGCCAAAAAAAAAATTACAAAAAGGAAAACAAAAATAAATAATGGAAAGTTAACCAACAACATAGTGTGTATAGGTTTCGTGGTGTAAAGACGTGGTTGAATGTGCTCTCAGTGAACAATAATTATATCATTTTTATCTTATTGTGTTTATGTAGTGCTCGTGTTTAGTGAGAGTGTGTGTGTGTTTTTCAAACTTTAAATTTTGTTTTAATTAGAAATTTATTAAATCACACTACTTTGAAACCATTTTATTCGTTTTAGTAAAGTTCTACGTACGAGGTTTTAAAAGATAAGTCCTAGTTTTAACTTTTTTCTTTTCATTTTCTTTTTTTTAAGTGACTATACTCGTAGGTTTATATTAAAGTTAATATGTTTATGTGTAAGGAAGGGCTAACAATAAAGTTTGAAATTTCGTCTTCCGCAGTGTTTTTAAACATTTGATTTTATTATTTTTGTACTTGAAAAACTTTTAAAATTTAGGTTTTAATGTTTAAATCATTTTATTTACTTTTTTTATTCGAGCCTGTTTGTAGGGGTGTAAGTGAGCGTTAGTGTTTTTTAACTTTAAGCATTTTTCATATTTTACATATTTACTGTAAATACGATTTTAGGTTTTTAGCATTTACCGTTTTAAATTCTAGGTTTTTAGGAGTGTGAATAATTTAAACTTGATTTCACGTTTGTTTTTTTTCTTTCTTGGTCTGTTTATTTTTGTTGTTGTTTGTTTTGTTGGTTGCTGTATGTGCATGTATTATGGCACAGATTTTGCGCAGGCGTGGGCTTTTGCAATTTGCTTTACCAACTCCGTGGGTTACACTCTAACTCTAAATCCGTGGAATACCACCTCTCTAACTCTAACCCTACCTAACATAAATAACTCCTGTAACTAAAAACTCGCTAATCTCGAATCTCCTTACTTCGATGCTCTGTGGCTTTAAAATCTTTCTTCCTTCTACTACAATCTTTGTGTTTCTTGCTACTTCTACAACCAACGTCACCCCCACCAACCCCAACACCCTACCCCCGCCCCCTCTTCACCACCCGCCCCCCACCCTCCCATATACAAACTCCAACCTCACCCAACTCCCCCCCATCCCCCACACCCCACCTCCCCTCCCCCCTCCACCCCCCCCCCCCACCCCTTCTATCCTACCCCACCCCCTCTGCTAGCTAACCCCTCTACCCCGACACTTCCCCACCAACCCCCCCACCCCCCCCAGCTACCCACTACTCCCCCACCCCCCCAACCCTCACCTCTTGTTCTCCTAAACGAACAGATTTTCACGCCTTTTTTGAATATCTTACTACTTTTCACGAACAGTTATATATTCCTTATCAAATACTGAGTCCTCTATTATAGGGATTTTTCAATTGTTACAACACTGAAATGGTTGGGGTCCTCTCATATTGATTTTGGTGGGGAGGAGGCCGACTCATTCAGCATTCTCAACGATCTGGAGAGACTAAAGAACCCACACACATCCGGATCGTCCCAACCAATTCTTGAACACCTTGCCTATGTTTCACCACTTGTCCTTCTCTCTATAAATCACCACCTTCGCTCCTATTGGTAAATCTGACACAATCTTATATCTCTTTAATTTTAATTCTTTCTATCCAACAGCTCCATTCTGCCCTACGCGTTTTTTCTGGAACTTTAATCGGGCCGATTGGGGGGCCTTGCGGTGCTTCTACGCTAACTATAATGGAATGACTGCTTTGACTCTCTGGTGACGCCTCGGTTTCTGCCGATAAGGTGGAGCTGTAATCGTTGATGGGTTGAGCAGGTTCATTCTTTCTCCACCTAAATCTTTCTCTCCTCATTAACCATGGTTCGATCGTACTTGTTCTCTGGCATTCAGGCTAGAGACAGTGCGTATGGAGTGGAAAAATTCTCGTTCTCCTACTACACTCTTGCTAATTTCATTCAGCTAGAATCGTTGGCAGGGATCTCTTCGACGAGCAAAGCGGGCTTTTATCAAACGAGGTGCCTCTAACTCCTAGGCTCTCCTACTGAAAAATCTTTCTGGCCTCTTGCCAACAACATCTCTAACACTTCTGTAAATCTGCCTTTCTACCTCTTATTCTTGATCTGATGGTTCTGTTGCTAATACTCTTAACTGTAAAGGCCAATCTCTTTTGTCTCCTATTTTCCTCTAAACACTGAATGATTCTGGCATTCCTCTCCTCCTTCTTCTCCTCTTAGGTGTCTTGTGACTTTGCTTGTGATTACCTTATTTGATCGGGTGCATGGGCATCTGAAATCTATGAACGTTAGGAAAGGCGGGTGGCCGGATGGAATTCCACCCATAATTTTGAGGGAGTGTGCTTCCGTCTGACGCCAGCCCTTGTTAACTATATTTTCTATGTCTTCAAAACTACACTTTCCTCAGTGTGGAAGAGCGCACACGTCATCAATTCCGATAAAAGGTAAGCCGCTTTGATCATTCTAACTATCGCGCTCATTAGCTCTCACTTGTATTCTATCTACGATCTTTGAAAACCTTCTCAACTCTCATTTCTTAGATCACATGGAATCTCATTTCCACTTCTTTCTGATACCAGTAAGGCTTTCGGCGCTCGGGTCTACTGGTGATATATATTCCTATCTTACTGATTTATGGTTTTCCGCCTTAGGACTACGGGGAGACTTGCGTGGTGGCGCTTTGACATATAAAAAGCATTTGACCGCGGGTACTGGCACGCGTCACTGCTCTCCAAGCTCCCTTCCTTTGGGTTTCCTCCTTTCTCTTTGCTTATTTATGTCTAAGTTTTCTTTCAAATCCTCAATATCGGCTGTTGTTTGATGGGGCGACTTCTTCTTCTTCTTTTTCTGTTAATTGTGGGTTGTTCCTCAGGGTTTTGTCTATCTCCTACTTTATTCTTACTGTTCATTAATGATCTTCTCCCTGCACATACTAACTTATCCACTCGTATGCCGATGACCCGACCCTTCATTTTTTCAACTCATTTCAATTTTGCTAACTCTTTTATTCTAGAATTGCCTCTCGTCTTATCTTTCCGATTCTATTTCGCTGAGCTGGATAGGATTTCCGGGTGGGGTCGTCTCAACCTTGTGGAAATTTATTCTTTAACTCCATTTCTACACAAACCTCCCTCTCTAAACATCTTCCACTTTCTATCTCTTCGACGGTTCTCTGTCTTCCTGCTGACAATATACACATCCTGGCCTTAACATCAAACAAAAAAAGTGTCTTTTAAACCTCACATCACACGATTGCAGGGCGGCCACAAAGAAACTGGGAGTTCTGTTTAGAATTGCGAGACTTTTTTTCCCTCTTCTCCGTTGCTCCAGCTATACAAGGGTCCTATCCGCCTTTTTATGGAGTACTGCTCTCATATGTGGAGGGATCTCTGGTCTCACCTGGCTTTTGGACACGGGTCGAGTCAAAGCCAAAGACTTTATAAACTGTTCCTACTTCCATTCTCTTGACCTGTATCTTTGCGGCTCGATGTTGGGCTTTATCTCTTTTCTATAGTACCGTAGGGCAGGTGCTCGAGGGAACTTGTCACTCGCGTACCACCACCACCTTTACGACGCCATCGTAACACTAGGGGTGCTGTGTTGGCCATGAGTTTTGTGTGGATATTGGTAACTCAGGCTAGTTCGCTATGGTGCTTCCTTCTTTTCCTGCCAGTCGGTTCTGTGGAATTCGCTTCCAATCTTCTGTGTTCTTGACTGAATTTAATCTCCTTCACTTCAAAGTCTGCGTTAAGTGTGTACTTCTGAAGCGTGCAACACCCCCTCCTTGAATAGGGCTTCGCCCGTGAGTGGTGGTGACAACTGTAAAAAAAAAAAAAAAAAAAACAACCCTGTCCCTTGCCTAACGCAATTCCCTCAGGTGGTCGCAGACTCAGGTTTAAATAGAGGAAGATGAATCTTGCAGGGAAAATCTAGGAAGAAGCAAAGAGTTCCACAAAACAGATATGGCTGGAAAGAAGGAGGTACCGCAACGAGTGATCCTTGAGTCTCCAATATTCACACATTTTCATGCGAGAACAAGGCACCTCTTATGTTACGAGAGGACGCAGTGGTGGAGGAATGCGAGAGGTCAATTCTCTCGAGCAACTGTCCGTTGTAACTACCTTAGAAAAGAGATAGGGCATCCAAACGTCAGGGTGCAGAGAAAGAGGGTCAGGAAGTCGAGAAAGTATGGGGCAAGTTTTAAAAGCTCTTAGGCCTTAGCTTTCAATCTCATCCAAAGGAGGGTGGAACCAAAATCCAGCGGCACCCAAACGTGGAACAGTGTTACCCTTCAGGGGGCGAGTAATCCTTATTTACTGGAATATCTGAGGCAGAAGGAAAAAATTCACGCAATCTGAACAGAATTCCCAACTTCTTTGAGGCCCATTTTAGCAACCGATATGATATGACGTCTCCAAGAACATCCCACTATTTATGTTTAGCTCCAAGAATGTTTATGTTGTTTACTGGTAAGACATTAGAGCCGTCAAAGGAGATAGGAAAGTTGGGAGGTGTTTTAGAGAGGGAGATATGAAGAAGTTGAGTTCGCCCATTCCTTTATCTTCACAAGTCAAATTTCTAGGCTCCATTATACCGTATCGCACATTAAACCCTGAAAACGACTTGCCATCGCGTGCTTGACTATTACGTCATCTCACCTCAAATCTTGGGGCGCTGATCGGAAGTCATTTTACGTCTCTACATCTCCCTAATCCAATGGAAGCTGGACTATGGCTGCGTAGTAAATGATCAAGCCTCCCCAACTCTACTATTCTGTTAGATCCATCCAAAATGAGGCGATCCGTACCTCCATTGTATCCTTCCGATCATCCCCTCGGGTGATCCTTGAAGTCGAATCCGGTGTGATGCCACTCTCTCTTGAAAGGAAATACATCATGTGCACAAGCTTATATTTGCTTTCCCCCAATACGTTGCTCTGACACCCGATTCTCTGCTCCGGGAGATATCTCTAGATCCTCCTTACTGGCCATTTGCAAAAACACAGTTTATAACATTCTTAACTACCTCAACATCCCTTTGCAAATGGTTCTGTAGTTCTCTTATGATGAAGTGTATACACTTTGGCTATTCCATGCTCCCGCTATCTGCCCACTCCTTACCTCCCTCTTCAAATTCTAGAAACTCCACTGCCTTGTTAAAGGTATCATTTCTATCTAATTCCGTAGTTCACTGTGGATTTACTCGTGTTTACTGACGGCTCTAAAACAGAGGACAGAGTGGGGTGCGTCTCTGTCTTCCCTGACCGCAACCTCCCCATATCCTCCCCTCATACTTCAATTTTTACGGCAGAATTAATAACCATAATGATCGCCCTCCCTCGAATTTTATTCTTTAACCAAGGCGACTCTTATGTCTTTTATTCAGATTCTCTCACCGCCCTCCAAGCGCTTAAAGCCCCCTATTCTGAAAACACAATGTTATCTACCGTACAATTTTTCCGACTGCTCAACTCTTGCAAGAAAGAAATTACATCATGCTGGATTCCATTCCCTCTCACGTAGTGGTAACTGGCAATGAAATCGTGGACAGAGAGGCCAGAATGGCCGTCTTCTCTTCCTAGAGCTGTTCTAGGTATACCTTGCGGATGTCATTCGACAAGGTCGCCTCCCATCAAACTGATTATTATCCTGCTCTCCGAAAAGGCTTCCGGACTTACTAGCAGGAATGCATAGAAGTGTAAAACCGAACATTCGTGAGTGGTCTTCCTCTCACCGATGGAATTGCTTGCACTAGGTGATACTTGCACGCCTCCTTATTGGCCACACCAACATCACTCACAGCCACTACATGACACGGGGTCCCCCCTTCCATTTGCAAATTTTGCTGTCGACATTCCTGCAATTCTGGTTCACGCATATTTTCATTGATGCCCTCAACTGAACCCCATTCGCCATCGCATGTTTCTAACTCTTTGTTCAAACACACATTCTAAGGTTATCCCATATCTTGTCTGAATCCTCCCACTTTGATGTAACTCTGTCTTCCCTTATCTCCAAGAACTAAATATTTTTAACAACATTTAATTTTGTTATGTAACATTAGGACTATATATAATGCAAGGACATCTTTTTATTTATGCTTTTATTTATTTTTTGACTGAATATTTATTTCACCAATTTAATTTTCTTTCTCCGACATTTTAAAAATAAGTACTGAGCCAGACCACCCATCGGAGATGATTTTTCAACCATTGTTGCCGCTCCTTGTGATCCCGTGGGTGGGCCTGTACACGAACTAAAAATACAGGAATATATATATATTATATATATATATATATATATATATGTGTATGTGTTCTTCTTGTCTTTAAATATTGGATTTGGCAGAGAGATTTTAGAATAGATTAATAGGTTATTTAATTAGTGCGTACTGACCAAAGTCAGTACTAGAATAGATTAGAATAGGTTTCTGATATATTAAATATTAAGTAATAATAAAAGTATGGAAGAAATCCTTTGATGGTGAAAGCGATAGAATTAAAAAGAAGTAAAAGAGATCCAAAGGAAGAAGAGTAGGCAAGTGAAGATTATGGTCAAGCGGGAGGAAGAATTAAGTGTGGTGAAATAATAAGTCCTGGTTGGTTTGGTAAAATTAGAAGATAAAGTAGGTTGCATTTTTGACATGAGCTGATTTCAGCAAAGGTGTAAGTTTGAAGTAGGCATATATATGGGCTTTGCGATCGCAATACCCCATTGTGTACTGATATAAATTGGTATATATTTATATTGTACTGTATTCTTTATTTATTAATTACTGGGTATAATTATACCAATTTTTTACAAATAGTAATTGCATTCAGTTTATTATTTCACATTAAACACCACAACAATAACCGCTTCAAAAAAATGACAGAGTAGTATAGTGTAAGTTTATCAAGGTTTTCCTTGTAATTTTATTTTTAACATGCTACTACTTTTAATCATTGGTGGCAGAGCGTAGTTAGATAGGCATTGTGGATAGTTGGGTGATGCTGTTGTTAATTCTTGGGTATTTAGTTAGTGGTTCTGTGGGGAATAAAACATAGGTCAAATAGCTGTGTTGTCTATAGTGTTGTGTTGGTAAATTGTTAGTTTAGTGGTAAAATATGGGTAAGGAAAGTTAAGGTACTGGTGCAAGGATGAGAGAGAGAGATTGGAAGTAGTTGAATTACGTTGTCGTCAGGCGTGTTCCAATTTTGATGGAGAAGTGAATATGGAGGAGTATGTGATATGGTGGAGGCAAAAGAAATTGAGGGTATGGTGAGTGATGTACGAGTGAGAGAGGGAAAAATCTGTGGGTGAAATTCTATTGAGTTTGGGTATTAAGGCGTTCGAATGTGTATGTATGTTGGATTTTAATAAGGTAATATAGTTAGCTTCTAGCCTAAACCATTTTAAAATACATTCATTTGTGGTAAAATTTAAAAATTAACTTTTTTATTCTCAATTATTTTAAATATTTAAAAGGTATATCAGTGAAAATCTTAATTTATACAAATACTCTTAAAATATGAAGCATAATATGGTTATTATTATTACGTATTAATAATTTTAAAAAATTTCTCAAATTGTTGAAAATAACAGCTAGAATTTAAAGCCACCCCCTTAAAAAACCACTTTTAGTTGGGAATTTTTTTTTTTTTTTTTTTTTTTTTTGAGTGGGTTTTATAATGCCAACCCTGATTCTAACACAAGCAACACACCTCTTGATACTCCCATTATTAAACACATCCTCACTCAGTTAACTTTAAGAACGATATCTGTATACATAATAACTCCATACTTCAAGCATGTCCAACTGAAATATCCCCTGCAGAACAAAGATTGGGCCATCAAACCCACGTAATCCCTCCCTTCAAGAATATAAATCCAAATTAATAAAGCGCCCCCCCTTCCACAACTATTAAAAATGCCTTTAACAAACTAACGACGACAGAGAACATCTCTTTCTATATTGCCCTTACTTAAAGGACATCAGACGCAACTTCAGTACAGTATGACATTCTAAGGGACGTCTGGCCTTCCCTGCTGTAGTAGCACAAAATATCAAGGTTTGAGGGGTCTTTGGATCGGTTTCGCTCTGTAGTGAGGTGAGAGTCTTCGGAGAGACGTACAATATATGATAGTATTTAGAATGAGGTATACGAATATGATATTTCGTGAGGGTGTACTTACGTGTTGTATATATATTAGATATCTCTTAATGGCTATTGGAACCTTTATACTGAAAAACATGTTATTTATAGATTTATATAGTTTATATATGTAATGGGTATTTAGATATTAAGTTGTGTACTTGGGTATTAGCACTACACTATAGTTATATAGTATATGTGACTACTTGGGGAGTATACCGAGCGTATATATACGTAGCTTATTCTGATGGGTGTACTGTATAACGCTGCTTGGAAATATTATATATATGAGAGTTATTCGATATTTATAAGGTCAGTTATAATATATATAATATAATTAATCTATATAGTATTATAGTATATATAGTTATAGAATATATTATAATATATAATATATATAAGTATATATATATATAAGTATATAGATATTATAAAAATATATATTATATATATATATATATGATATAAGGTTATATATAATTATAATATATATATATATTATATAATATTATATATATATATATAAATGATATATATATATTATAGTAAGTATATATATATATTAGTGATATATATATGCGATTATGTATTTTATGTATTTTATATAGTTTGGTAGTATAGTCTAGTAGATTATATATATATTTATAATAGTATATATATATATATATATATAGTATTACTAATATATATATTCTATCTATTATATTATTATTATAGTCGATGAATATATATATATGAGATATATATTTTATGGGGATGTATCCGGGGAACGACCAGGTTCCGGCTGGATAACCTCGATTGTTTGTAGAAGTTCCGGTTCCGGCCCGGAACTTAACTGATCCGGTTCGGAACTAACGCGAACTTCTCTTTTTCAATGTCTTAAGTCAAAAAAATTCAGTAACTGAGTTGTCAATTTACTTGCAGTTATGATTAGTGCACTAATAAATTGATGATGATTGAAAAGGTTAGATTACGTCTTATTCGAATATTCATGATACTAAATGACGACTCTATAGTGTTCGAATGAAGTGATTATCGTGGGTAAATATGAAACAGATTTCATCACTGGCAAACTCAGTGCTTCGAATAATTATACTCTAGAACAGGATTGGGTGGTGTTGTTGTTGTGGGGTTTTTTGTGTGTGTGAAAATTGGTGTTTGAATTTTTTTGAGTATCAGCGATAATGTTTTCGCTTTTTAATATAGTAGTGTTTGGGTTGAGTAGAGATGATTAATTAAGAGTTGATTAGTGCTTGTATTATTACCTAAATTATATTAATGTTACTAAATAATATAGTATTAATTTAGTTTAATTAAGTTTTGTAAGATTATATATATTACGTACTGTAGATATATGACTACCTGCTAATTTATTTATTCTTTATTAAGAAATGACTGAAAATATTTCGCCTATGTCTGTCTGTACGTTTGTGTCTGTAAGTGATAATTATGTCAATTAATTAGGCTTGGTAGCTAAATTAATTTATTAATTTAAGAAAAAAAAATTGCCTAAAAACAAATAATAATAAAAAGAACAAAAATAAGAAAATATATGATTTTTTATAACAAAATAAAAAATGTGTAAAAAAAAAAGTTGATTTAAAGCATTTTTGATTCTCTTTGTGCACCGCTCGCTCTAGTAATGTATATTGTTCACTTCATGTATAAATGGTATTGATTATTATTATTATTATATTATTATTATTATATTGTTATATATTCTATTATTTATTCATTAATTAATTATTTATTATAGTTTATAATTTTTACTTTAGCTTGCCAGATTCCATAAATATTTTTCTTGATATTCATTTAATTTTCTTAGATACTCCTCTAAGAAATTTGCAAAGAAGTAATGTGGTCAGTAATTTCTATATTGTCATTAGATCCTAGTACCCTGTTTGCGTCGGCAAGGACCTCGCCGTATCTATCTTGCAAGTTTGAATAGTAACAGATTGATACTGAATTAATATTTAGAGTACGAGCTTTTGTGGAATGAAAAATTAAAATACTAATAGATGTTAGAATTTACACTTTCATATTATATTTAATTTAGGTGACAATACGTTGAACATTATGTTAATTGTCTGGTTGTGTTAAATTGTTTTTTTCATGTATAAGCCTCGAGCTATTTTCAGTTTTGCTTTCCATACCATTAAGGAGTGTAGATGAATTTTAAAGTGTTGTTATATAGGTATCAGTTGTCATTGTTATGTGATTTCAGGTGTGAATAAGATGTATCGTAATATTGTTTACCGATGGCTTTAAAGCTGTGACTGGTAGCCCATCTGTTAATCTATTAGTCGTGTAACAATATACGCTTCGACGTATCAGTCCCAGATGAGGACATGCGAATGGTACACGCTGGGATTTAACTTGAAAGGGTATCCTTAGTTGATGAAGCAAGAAGAAGATTGGTTCTCGTGTTTGTTGTATAAGTGGTGAATTTAGTAGTAGGCAGATGTTTAAACGTCGGTGAATTTAGTATTAATAATGCGGGCGTAGGCAGTTTTTAACATTTAGCATTTGAAGTTTAAAAGAAAATTAATGCTTTGAAGAGATAGTGTTGTATTGTCTGTTTTTATAGAGTTTGTCGATGTTTTGTTTTATTATTTTCTCCGTTAAATTTAAGGGGTGGTTACATTTATTCTGTCTTTAATTTTTTTAACTTTCAGCACAATATGTATTTCCCAAATCCGTAGCAGCAATTTATAAGCCCTATAACGTGAGTGTTTTAAATCGGTGAATTGCATTTCCTTATATAATCTCTGGGGAGGCGTGTAGGAGCTTCTTAAGCATGTGGGCACATAGCACATTAATCAAACTTGTCTTGACATGTATTCCTGTTGGAAGAACGTTCAATCATAATTAATTTGATTAAAAATCCAAAAGCCAGGAACATTAAACTTAAAGGTTGCAACGTATTGTCCTTAAGTTAAATATAAGATGGAAATGCTAATTTGATTCTAAAATCAAAATGGTTAGATTTGTAATTTGAATTGTTTAATTTTTTTATTTTTTAAAATAAATTCATTAAATTGTTAGATTCAAAACTCTGAAGATGTCGAGGTTTACGGACGAAACCAGTCAGGGAATTTAATTAATATAATATGCCTGCATACTTTTCTTTGCAAATTAGTTCTCTAGACTAGTATTTAAGGAAATTAATTTGATATTAATCAAGTAAGAAAAGATGTTTAGGATATGGAAGGCCGATAAATTATAAACTTTAAGAGTGTAAGAACAATATGTACGTGTGAATTTCTATTAAGTTATATTATTGAATTATTATGAGATTCATGTATTATTATTTATGTATTATTATATGATTTTATAGTAGGCAGAGGATGTGCTACATTCCCTAAGAGAACCTTCCTAACATTGTGGTCATCTAATTGTCTTTATGAGATCAATGTCTGATTAGTAAAACAAATAATTGCGTTGCTGAACATGATGGTCTAAGGGGGCTTTGCGTTTGGCCGCGCACCGGTGACATTTTCAAGGATATGAATTAAATTTTATTTTATAAAGACCGCACTTGCACACTGTCTCAAATTGAGTCGGACGATATAGCCTTGGATCACTTTCAAAGGGTAATTTATTTTTGTTTTTATCGATATTTACTCACCTATGAAGAAATATAATGAATCTGCGAAGGTTTTAGAATTTATGAAAAATCTTGCAAAAATTATTAAAAGGACAAATGCTGATTGTATTTTGTCAGAACTTATCATGTAATTTATTATTGATTGAATTGAATTATTATATTTATTATTATATTATTAATATTGATATTATATTAAATTAGAAAAATATTGACTCAATTTATTGGATTATTATTATTAAAAAAATTAAGCTTAAAGTAAAACTACTACAAAACAAAATATTACTAAAGCTGTTTAAGCAAAAATTAAAAAATATTTAAACCACAAGATTTCCATAGTGATTCTTACTTAAAAATGCAATTTATTTGAATATTTGAAATGTTGTGGTGAGAAAATAAGGTGCTGCTCTCCATGTTGTGAGTTAAACGTGGATCTTCTTTCCTCAACACGTACCGCTTCTGAAAAGAGCTAGTGAAAAAAACTTTTTGTAAACTTTGAAGACCCGTAGAACTTTATATATAGTATATTCCCTATTTACTTAGTGAAATTTATTGATCGCTAATCCAAATTTTGCTTACAGGAACTAAGAGCTCAACATATGATATGAAGAAGATCTCCAAGGAATACCTTTCTAGATGACCCACTTGTTAATCAGACAATTTTTCAGTAGAATATGCAAGCGTGTAGCGGAAGTCGAAAAGTTCGGTCCGGCCGGTCCTGCCGTGTAACTAATCGGAGGTTCAGATAAGTTCGCGGATGGAACGCAAAGAATTCTGGTTCCGGTACATCGCTACCTATATATACTATAGATATATATATATATATATATATATATATATAAATATATATATTATATATATATATAACATATATATATATATTATATAATATAATAATATATATTATTAGTATATATTATATATATATATATTATATATATATATATAATATATATAATAAGTATATATATATATATATATAATATCCTATATATTAAATAGTATGGGTATTATATAGTATATATATATATGATAATATAAATTATAGTTAGTATATTAATATATAATAGATAAATATAAATAATATATATATATATATATAATATATATAATAGATATACTATATATAATATATTATATATATATATATTATATATATAAGGTATATATAATATATATTAATATATATATATATATATAGTATTATTATATAATATATAAATATATATATATAATATTATATATATATATATAATTATATATATATATATATATCGTATATAATATACTATATATTATATTAATATATATATAATAGAATATAATATATATATATGTATATATATATATAGATAATATGTATATATATATATATATATATTATATATATATATAAACCGTGGGGGTGAAAAGCGTTCCTATCCAAATGCCATCATTGATCTAAATGAAGATCCACTTAATTTCAATTTTAAAAGAGGAGAAGAGTATGAAGTTTTAGTCGATCTTGTCGTACCTGAAACTCCAAGAAATTTTGCTGTTGGTATGCATAGATTATGTATTTAGTTACTATTATGTAAAATTTCCTGCATGATTATTAAAACTCAAGTCGACCGAGCTAGATTTTTCATGGAACTGAGTTGCTTGCAACTGTTGTCTATGCAAATATTTTATTTTGTCTTTTTATTTTGAATATCACTTACTGCAAGGTATATTTTGTGATTAAAAATTTCTCCTCAATTTTTAAGATGCGTCAGATTTTCTTTTGTATTGAAATATAGAGTATATATATTATCTTATATATAATATAATATATATAGTATATTATATATATATAGTATATACATATATATTATAGTATTAGTATATATATAATAAGTAATATATTATAATAATAATAGTTATAGTAAATAAATATACGTATATATTATGATATTTATATATATATCAGCTGTCCCTTTTTCCCAGAACTAGTGGTAGAGTGCGCAAAACATGACACCAGAACATCGAGATGCATGAGTATTTCTAGGGCATAAATAAGTGGTATTGAACTCTTAATCCAACTACCAATATATATGTATATATATATATATATAAATATATATGATAAATATATATATATATTATATATATATAATATATATGATATAATTATAAGTGAGTAGTATATATAGCTGTATATAATATAATATATATATATATATTATATATATATATTAGATATCATATATATATATATAAGGTAGTATTATATAATATATATATTATATACTATATATAATTATATATGGATATAGGTAATAGTATATATATATATAGTATATATATATATAGTTATATATATATGATATTATACTAATATAATATACTGTGAGATATGGCACGTGGTGGTGTGAATAATATTTAGGCTGATATATATGGAGGTTATAGGTTGGAGGTGGGGTCTGATAGCTGTATATATATGTTGGTATTATGATAGTAAGTATATTAGTAGTAGCTGGTGTTGAGTATATATTCTTATTGATATATGATACTATATAGTAGTATATAGAGTATATATTGGTGATATATTAGATAGGTATCTAGATATTATAGAGTTTTAATTGAGGTGGGATATACGTATAGTTATAGAAGGTTATGGTAAGGTTATTATTCAGGATAAGTATATATCACCTGCGTATTAGATATATCCGAAGTTTGATTATGATGACCGGAGTTATAAAGTATTCATTACGGGTGGATTCAATAATTAAATAAGGCTGACAATCTTGGAGGGAGATCCCCAGCACGAAACTGTAGCAAAAAGGATTCTGATGCATATATTAATCCTTCCAAACGCCTGTTGCAAGAAACGAGGTTAGAGAGAGAGTAGAGAGAGGGCAGAATTTTGGCTTGCATACTATCGTTCGAGGCTTAGCAGATGGAATTGCGTGTGAGTGAGGAAGGCACCTTCGTCATCGATGGAAGTGTGTTGGACGTATGATGGGCAGATTGGTTTAGTACGTGAGGAGGGACAGCGGCCAGGTGAGCGGTTATGTGGTTGAATGTCCAGCTGTAAAGTTACCTTGAAGCGGGGCGCTGAGATTTGAATGTGCATCGTACCTCGGAGGTCTGTGTTCATTTGTGGCACCAATGTAGGTTGTCAAGGTACATGCCATCATGAATAGAAGAATGACCCTGGCAAGTTCTGTTATGTATGCGGACAGTATGCAGCTGAAACACAGCTACCAAGGGTTTCTAACAACATAAAGATATATAGAAACTAACTTGGTTGTATTAAAATAATAATAATAATAAATAATAATTGTCAAAATTAATATTTAAGGCGAGTTTGAATTGATAGTAGTATATAATAATAAAATAATAATAATTATATGCGAAGCTGCCAAAGAATCCTGGAAATCTTTTCTATAGTCAGATTATTTGATATATATTGAAGTTTGGTAGATAATATTGATTCTGATGTTGATGTTGGGATTTTTAAGATAGTGGATGTTACTGTTGTACAAGGATGGAGGTTAGTGATTGTAGGGTATTATTGTATGTTGGATGGTATATAGATAATGCGTCTATTATGAGTGCGCTTGAGTGCTGGTATTATGTTATGGCGACTGATCTGCCTGTGGATTAGTTGGCTCATATTAGTATGCACGATAGCGTGCGTGGATATAGACGGAGCATTGTAATTGACTCCACGCAGATAGAACGAGCTATATGATGATACGCGGTGAGAGAAAGTTAAAGATCTGTGTAGTTATTATGTATATGTGTATTAGTTGAATGACTATATAATTTGATGATTGATATGTTATTATCATGGGTATGGTCATTGATTGCTGATTGTGGGTGTATTGAGAGTGGGATTTATGATTATGAGTTATATCGGAGAAGGCGTCTCAAAAAAGCGATGCTCTTGGATTCAGCACAAAGACCAATAAAACAATGGAAGGGTGCATACGTAGGAGAAGAAGAAAGGGAAATAATAATAATAAAGGAGGATGAATGGGGACTAACAAGGGATAGTGAACTCATTCTGAAGGAAAGCGCGATAGAGTGTGGGATAGAAATGAGAATTAAGGGAATGCGCCTTAGATATATACTGAATATGTTGGGGAATGGTGCTTTGTGAACTGACAGAAAGGATGTAGAGGATGTGAAATATGGGACACTTCGAAAATCTGCATCGAGAGTATGATAATCAGGATAAGTGAAGAATGTGAAGTGAATTTGGGGTGTGGGGGTGTAGTGCAAAGAAGAATTAGGTTATTTTGATGAGTTATTAGCTGTTTTAAAGGAGGAGTAATGGGAGGTGAAAAAGCTTTCTTCTCTCAACGCAGTGTTCCATTCGTATGCAAGATGTGCGTATGAAGCCCAAGATGGCTGGTACCCTCGACCGACTTTCAAACCTAGTGTAGAGCTTAAATTGCCGTCGGTACTGTGTCGTGGCGCGTTTAATGGTTTATATGCATAGAGCATTTTGTGCTGACATTTGCGTTGGTGGGGAATACCTTCCTGAATGCTGTTATTTGCAGTCCTATTAAGCTGTGAGAGTTTTGCGTGTTCACTCTGACGCCGGAGATCCGTGTTGGTATGGCGCGGGTCCTTTCGCGCAGGCCGGAAGGCAGGGTGCAGCAGTTTGTGTATTGTGACCTAGGTGTGCGTAGTGAGGGATGTTCTGGTCACTAATTTAAGATGGTACAGGTGGATTGGCACTAGGGTAATGTGTTGGGACTGGGAGTGTGTCTAGGTGTTTTGCGTTGTAGCGTGTTGTGTCAGATGGGGGTTTGACGCGGTGCAGTGCTGGTGTTTTGTGGGTGTGTCATTAGGGAGGTATGGAACAGCCGTTTCGCCGACGCTTCGTGCTGGTGGTGTGCGGGTTGTTTCCACACATGATGAAGCCGGTCGTCTCTGTATGTATGGTGTATAGGTATTGATTGCAGTATTGATGTGGTGTATGGTTTATGTTGAATTTGATGTTATGAGGTGTGTTATTTGTGATTAGTATTTTGATGGCTAGGGTGTGTCGGATTTAGTGTGTGATCATGTTATGTAGTGTGAGGATCTTTTCTTAATTTTTAATCCTTTCTGTTTCTGCGTCTCTATAATTATCTTATTCTGTTTTATCTTTTCTGCGATCCGGTTTTTGTGTCGTCGACGTTGTCTTCGTTCCCTCATAGATGTTGTTTGTATAGGGGCTGTGTATCGAGATCCGTCTCTCCGAGCTAGAGAGATAGCGTCATGCTCAGTAGTTGATCGAGACATCCAGTGACAACGTCGAAAGAAAGCCCAGCTGTTACCGGCCCCTGGCATTATTAATATTATAATTAGTTATGTAATTAATTAATTTAATTAACTTTAAATTACATTAATTAATTAATTTAATAATTAATATTATTATTTTATTATAGTATATAGTTATATATATTATATAGATGATAGTATATAATATATATATATATATATATTTATATATAGGTAATATATATTATATAAGTTTATGTGTTGGGTTAGTATAAGGGGTTGCTCACGCGCTTTGCGTAGAAGATATTTTGGTAAGTTACATGTTTATAGTATATCTGTTCTATTTCTAACGGTCACGATACCTCCACGGTGCGAATACACATATTAATAAGCACAAACTATCACTTTAAGTTTTAATATTATAAAAAACAGGGAGACTAAAATTAAGATTTCTCTTGGTTGCTAAACTTCAGTAGATTATAAAATGTCACTTAGGACGCTTGTTCAAGGAATGTATTTACCAACAAACGCGATGGCTGCCGACTCGGAGGGTTATTGTAAGTTTCAGGAAAGTTTTAGTTGGTTGGTCTTTTATTCCTTTTAAGATCAGTGAAATATTTTGAGGAAAGCAATATGAGATGTTTGTAATTTTGCTGGTGGCTTGGAATTGACCGGGCTGAGTTATTAAAGTTTGATTGTGTGGGTTATATAATGGTATAGCGATGGATTCGGCTATCTTTCTTACTTTGTACTTGATTTAAGGTTTTTTAGTGGGTATGTTTGTCAAATTGGATTTAATGAGGAAAGTATGGCGATGTGGTGAGTGCAGGAGTTGCAATTGGTCGTGCGGTTAAATGCTGAGTTGAGTTCTGCGTCGGGATAAATCGTTGTTTCTCAATAATATCATGATGGGCAATTGTAGCACGGATTTGGTGTTAATACAAGCCCCGTCCCGCCCCAAACAATTTGTTGGTTGAATATTGTTCTTTGTTTAGCCGGGGTTTGAGCAGTGCGTTTGAAGAGTGAATAATGTTAATCGGTGAGTAATATGATTGAATTTGGTATTGTGGCCGCCAATTTGAAAATAAAATACGTTCTGCAATCAAAAGTTTTGAAGTTTCTGATTTGTGGGTTATAATAGCTTTATAGAAAAGTTTTTTGCTTTTTTTTTGTAAGCCAGTTTGTATATGTTAGGGGGGGTATTTGAAGTTTGCTAACGTGTTATGGTAAAATTGGTTTCTGAAGTTAAGTGGTTGGAAAGCATATTCTTAGGGCTCCTGAGATATAGAACTTGCTGAGCGATGCTCATTTTTTATGTTTTCTGGTGTGTGGACAGAGAACCAGTGGGTGTAGTTAGGAGGGAAGGTGGGTTTTCTATATCTGTGTGTGTGATATTGGGGGAGTCTTTCCACATAAGAAGGGTGGCCAGTAACTGGTAGAGGTAGTTGTGCGAAGTTGTGACGTAATGATATGAGGGATGTATGTTGTTAATCATCCACTCACTGGAGACTTCGCACAACTAACAGCTCTATCCATTTCGGAGACACCCCTTCTTATCGTGAAAGACTCACCCCCAACTATCGACAGCACACAGGTATATTAGTAAAGACCCGAGCCTCCCCCCTAATACACCCTGGTTCTCTGCCCACACCCAAAAACATAAAGAATAGCCACTCCAGCAGTCCTGATGTGCTCCTCAGATGCCTCTCAAGAATATGCTGACCTCAACCCGACTTAAATTCAGAAAACAGAATTCGTACTACTACGTTCACTCAAACTCAAATACCCTCCCCTAAACATAATCAACTGGTTCACAAAAAACTCTGCCATAACAACTTTTGCTTGCAAGCAAACAAAAATTCAGAGAAACTTCAAAAACTTTTTTGCCCCTTTTTTTCAATATAAAACATTTAAAATAAATTAAAACAACACACCAAATTCAATCATATTAACTCACATTAACATAATCACGTCCTAAAACGCACTCTCAACCCCGTGAACGAAGGAGAAACAATTAACAACAATGGCGTATATCTAATCCCGTGCTACAATTGCCCATCTGTATATATTGGAGAACAAAACGAGTTATCCGACGCATACGCGAAGGCATCAAGCAGATTAACCGACGACAATATGAACGCTGCACTCACCACCCATCGCACCAATACTCATCATAAAATCAGTTTATGACAACATCACCACCTAAAAGCAACCATTATATTTCAAGTATCATAAGTAGACAAAATAGCAGGGAGATCCGATAAGAACATTTATAACACAAATATGCACTTTAATAAATCAGGCCGTCAATTCAAGCCAGACAAATTACAAAATTCAATATTGCTTTTATTTATTATTTCACTGATCCTAAAAATAATAAAAGACCAACCAACTAAAACTTTCCTGAAACTAACAATAACCCTCCGAGTCGGCAGGCCATCGCTTTGTTGTAAATACATTCCATTTGAAAAGGTCCATCTGTAATGTTGGACGAAAGCTCATGCTCCCACCCTCAAGAATCTTAGAGGAGTCCTGAAGTATGATCAGAATATTATAAATAAACAAGTGTGTGCTTATAATTGTGTAATTCGATACGTGAGGTCATCGTGAACGCCTTAGAAAGTAGATAAATAAAACTATATTATCAAATGTAACGTTCACCCAAAAAATTATTTTACGCCAAAGGGTGAAGCAACTTCTATAAATATCTTGCACTACGTTTAATGTGGTTTATATCTTGCGTATAAGGTATTGATATATAAAGTAATAATGTATATATATTACTATTATATATAATATTATATAGTTATATAAAATATAAGTAATATATATAAATATATATATTATATAGAGGTTACTATATAATTGTATATTCAGAAGGTGTAGCGGATTCGGAATCACTTTCACTATCGCGCATCCGCAATGTAACTTGTGTTTGCGATAGCGACTAAGTATCTCATTCAATGATTATGAGCAAACGTGTGTTCGCGTAAAGTGATTATAAATAAGTAAGTATAATAATAGTATATAAAAGTATTATATATATATAATATATATATATAAATTAAGATTTATCTATATATCTATATATATATATAATATAGATAATAATAGCTATATATAATGAATATATTAAGTATATATGATAGTTTATATATATATATATGTTACCGATAAATAAAATAACTATATATAATATATAATATATGTAGTTATATATATATATGATTTATATTTGTATATATATTATTATTTTATAATATATAAGTATAGATATATACATGGAGATGAAGGGGGGGGGGGCACTTGCCTCCCCTAAATCTTTGCGAAATAAAAAACTGAGAGTCTTTAGTGGTTTGCCAGATACGTGCCGTTTTAAGGTCTATGTAATTTAAACTGAAAAAGATACATCAAGCGATAGATAATGAAGGTAGTAATTACTAATTACCAACGTATTATAAACATACACTTTTTTATAGTATAGTTTTGATGTGTTTTCGTTTCCATATTAGCTTGAAGTTCAACTGATGTGTACTTTTATACAGCTAGGCTTCTTCAGCCACACGTATTCTGTCCGGTGCAACCTCAGTATGTCGATAGCAGAGGTTGCGGCTGATGAGAGCTGCTATACCTATATATATATTTATATATATACGAATATATATTTAACTATATAAATTATATATTATATATATATTATATATAGTATAGTAAGCTGCGTTCGTAGCGTTAGGATGTACTCTAGCCCGTAGTACTTGACACTTCGTTTTGGACTCAGTGGCGGGTGTGGCTAGGTCTACTGATCGGTGAGTATGAATTAGTTATGGGGTAATATGTTAATATTTATGATAGATACATATTAAGATATATGGGGATTGTATAATTTTGAAGGGACAACGTGTGCACCGGGATGGTGTTAGTACAATGTGGGCATGGTGGGGGTGTTGTGCGCTGTGGTGATATGTTTGGTATGGACATACTATTAGCCACACGGGTACACAGGCGTGCACTACAAGGTGTGAGGTGGTGTCATGTTGACGGGAGATTGGCTGTATCCAGAGGAGGTGAGGGCTATTATTCTTCATACCTCTTATAGAGGTAATTGATATATCAGTCATCTCAACCTTTGCCCCTCGTAAAGAAGAATCTGCTCTTAGCAGGCCTCTCATGAATATCTAGATCTATAGGATCTTAGTGTACGCGCATGCATGCCTGGTGGTCGGTAATCGAATATGGGAAACCGGTTCATAGGAGCGGCGGGCTGGCGAGCCGAGCATTCAGAGATCGCTTGATGGAGGAGGCTATGATGGTGGTTGTATAGCCTTACAGAGCGTAAGCCAACTATAAGATACGGGTGGCTCCGCGTGCGCACGCCAGCGTTTGGACACAGCTATAAGCATGTATAGTATGTATGATGTTATTAGGCGCGAGCAACGTGGCCACCTCGTGGCTAGTACGCTGTGACGGTACCCATGGCTGTGTCTGCTGTGTAGAACGCGAGATGACAGCGTCGCGTTCTCTACCTTGCGCGGGGGCCTAGTAGCTCAGCGATATTTCTCATTCCCGAGTCACAAGTGCACGATTGTACAACCCTCAGACGGAACACTATCCTCCCCGCTAGGAGCTCGCCTAATTATTACTATATTGAGTTACGGCCTGCTGCCAGTCTATAGCTTCTGCCGTGCCTCTTGAGAGCGTTTCTTTAATTAAACTTGCAGCGCGTCTGACGTCACGACTGCGGCGTAGGCTATTCCGCATTCGTCTGTATGTAATATATAGTATAAGTTTTGTCCTCGTGAGAACGCTGGTAAGGTTGTGACCCCCGCCTATGGGCGACATCGCATATTAACTTGAACTCCTTTGAAAAATCATCTTAATTTTCAAAAATTTTACCTTTGTATAAGGTGAATAAAATATCTATCAGCAGTATTTTATTTATCCTTAATAATGGAATAAATTGTACATATAATTGTTAGTTTGTAATATTTAGTGATATAACATTTATTTTAGTTAATTTAGTAGGATATTTATTAACATTACAGTTACAGGAAGTAATCTTTAAATGAACTAAAAAAAGTTTGTTAAACTGAAAATAAATATACATATGTATTAATGTATTAATTTGGAAGATATTTTTTTTTTATATTAATTGATAAGTTAGTATTGTAAATAAAGATTTAGCTTAGAATAGGAAAAAAATATTCTTTCCAAAGTGTACAATGAAGTTGAGGAGTTGGAGATTTGAAGGGCGTTCCGGAACTGGTAATTGCATAGGCTGGCTTTTCTGAGAAATACGACGTGCATTGGATCGCCGGACCGCTTTTGCCCTTTTTACTCACGCAAATATTCTTCATATGGTTTAAATCAATTTTTCAATTTCCTTTGAAATTTTGAGACTGCATTCCATTGAAGAATCTTTGACGATAATGAAATATTTCACTGTTTTGTCGTGGTTGTTGCTACGTAAGTAAAACTTTTACCACTTTGTTAAATCCCAATCATTTATTTACTAAACAGCATTTTTTTTTCCCATCGTCATCTTCAGTATCAGAAACTGAATTAACAAGTTCAGCTACCACATCTTCGTTAAGTGTCCTCAACTGAGCTCCAATATTTCTTAAATTTCTTTTTGGTTGAGGCCATCAAATCCATCACCACCAGCGTGATGAGCAATTGCAACAATGTTGCAACTTCATCTTCTGCAGTTAAAAATCTTTGAAAATCTGTAACGCATTCAACTCCATAAATTTTCCAGCAAGCGTTAAACGAGTGTGGTTTAATTTGGATCATTGCCTCCTTAACATAATTTACACAGTCTGCAATATTAAAGACCGCGAACAGTGCGTGAACGTTTGGCATTCGAAATCTCTGGCGCAATCAAGAAAATTACAAAAATTCGTGGTGAATCTATCTTCTGTAATTAGCTTGAATACATATCGATTTCACTCCTTGAATCTAAAGCTTGGAAGAATTGAAGTATGGCGCGAAACAAACCAACTTCGACCATCTCATGTGGCAGTTTTAAGGCTTCTGATGACCCGCCATCATATGTCAGAGTAAACAAACCCTTTAAATGGCATTCCTTATTTTCAAGTAACTTCTTGACTTCCTGAAAGCCAAAACACTTAGAAACCAGTCTTAAATAAATCAACTGTGAGCCTAGCCTTTTTATTGGACTGCCAGAAGACTGGCAAATAGGATTTTCGTTTTCCTTCATATCAAAGTAGGTTGGCTGACTTATGAAGGAAGCCAGGCTTTAAGTGGCCAGCTGCATCGCAGCAAAATAATATTGTCACGGCGATCTTTTGCTGCTTTGAAGCCTGGGCCTCGATTTTCATTTTTAGAAATGTATGTGCGATCTGGCAATTTTTTTTCCAGAGAAGCCCATTTCATCAGCATTGAAAACTTGTTCCGGCAGTTACCCTTTATCTTCATTTATTTTTCGTACATATCTAATGCGAGACTGAAAAATGTTCTTGCTGCACCGCCCCCCCCCCCCCCCCCCTCAGTTCCGTTTTTTGAAATTATCAAGCCAACCCTGGCTAAATTTATACTTTGTCATTTCGATTTTTAAACTTATCATATAGAGTAGAGGCCTTTGTTCTTAACGTTATTCCGTTCGCAAGGCACTCGTTTTCGATTCATGTCTTCGAACCAGATATTTAATGCCTGTTCAGTTTTAACCAACGTATCATCTCGCAGACGGTTTGTCATTTTAGATGCACTTAAAAGATCATCCTAGTATGACTGCGTTCTTAATTCTTCTTTTGTGTGCTTTTAATTAGTCCTTACGACGCCAAATGGTCGATTCATTTCTCCGTATTTACATGAAAACAGTTGGTATAGAAGAGCCAGCTCTAATTAAATTAACATGTTTATTTCCTTGGTAATGAAACGACAATTTACGAATTTACATTAGAACTAAATAGTGGAATATATTCGAAACAGGATGTGAATAAAATATGTATAAAATACTGTACATACTGTATAAAAAATTTGTTAATTTATTTCAGCGAGAGAAGCATATACAAAGCTATCAATGCGAGTGCACACGAGTACAGTAAAAAGCTATTTGCCAGCAGAAGATCCTTGTGGACTCTAAAGTTATTCGTTTCTTTTCATTTTAATTGTATTTCTAATGATTAAATTTTAATTTTATTTGTGCAAATTTAATTTAATTTTTATTAACTTTTAACATTTATATTTAATTTCAGATTTTAATTTTATTTTTACAATTTTAAAATTTTCTTTAATCTTTAAAAAGCAACCTATTGAGGTCAGGAACCTAACCCCTGCGTTCTACGAGGGACGACTATATATATATATATATCTATATATACTAAGAGTATATAATAATATATATATATTAATTAATCAATAATATATAATATATATATGATAGTAATATAGTATATATAAATGCGAAAAATGTAAGAACTTTTCTTTGAATGTTTGTTTTTTTAAGATGCTGTCCACTAATAATCCAATAGTTTTGCTGATACTTTATAAATCCCAGTTTTGGGCAGGCATTTATGAAAATGGCAATGCCCTGGACAAATGCCCCGCTTTGTATAAATGCCTGCCTGCACTGGGCCTTTGGCCCAGCGTACATCAACTATTATATATATTATACTATACTATATAATTATATAATATTATATATATAGATATATATATATAGATATATATTATATATATATATAATATATAATATTATATATATATATTATATATTATATATTAAATATATATAATAATATATATATTACTATAATTATATAGTATTATATAACTATATATATATCAATTAATATAATAATATATATATACTAAATATATATACTATATTATATAATATATATTATATATATATATATAAATAAACATATAAGTAATATTATAAAAAATAATAAATTAAATAATCTTAATAAAAAATATAGCATTAATATCACATAAATAACAGATAATATATATATATATAATAAATATATAACGTATATAATTGTCAGCCGAAACTTTCTAGTTAAACCCAAGACACCTCATGCTGGAAATAGAAAAATAGATTCAAAACTCTGCAAATGACAATGCCATGTCCAATTAACCAATTTTCATACAATTAGAATACAAAACAAATTTCCTTGAACCACGTAAATGCTACAGAGAGTTAAAATAATTAAGCAATGCCTTGTAGGAATCTGCTAACGGTAGAATATTACAACCATAAACAGCAAAAGATCACAGAAATAGACACGCAAGGTACCATCTGTTAGCGATTTTCATTGCTGAATACATAACGTTCTTTGGCTTCTAGCAGCGATGAAGTCTTCTTCAGAGGTCGTCAAAGCACTCATCAGTGGACTGAAGAAATATTCAAAGAGAAAAGCTTTGGAATCAGAAAAGAATCCACTGGTTTGTTACGTGATAATTGTAAAAGTTTTCCACATTTGCAGAAGTCCGCTCAGAGACTTCTCGGCATGCCCTTCAACCAAGGTAGCAGTGCAGTGTCTTAGTAAGTGCATCGATCTCCTTTACGAGAAAAGAGAAGCCACTCTTCCCTGAGAAGGTTCAGAAGCTTTTGTTTTGAATAATTTGATTAATTTTGTTCAAGCATTAATATATAAACTTTTTCCAAATGTGGATCTTGGAAAAGAGGTGGTGGTCAAAAGAGTTGGGTCCAAGCGTCTTGCACTCTCTATTACAGGAAATATATATGATATAAGAATATATATACTATATAGTATAATTATATATAATAGTATATAATATATTATTTATATATAAAATATATTATGTATATATATATTATATTATAATATATATATATATATATATATATTATATATCTTGCTCTTCTCTTCACCTTCCTCTTGCCCTCAAAGATGGGGGTAAGGTGCGTGATAAGCATCGGAAAAGAACAGCAGTTGGATAACATGACAAAACGTCGAAAAGAAAGCCCAGCCTGTACCGCCCCCTCTGTAACCATTAATTAGTAAGAGCTCGTCACAGACAGAAAATCCACCCTAGAGCATCATGACTCGCGACGGACTCACTATGGTAAATCGTCAAATGTAAGGTTCAATCCCTGGCCCAGGTGGGCGCACAACCATTGCCCCCATACAAACCCCACCGCATTCTCTCGCTATCATCTACCTTTTATTCTCGTCCTCTTGCCAAACTCACATTTCTCTTCCTCAACATTCATTCACCGACCAATCCACTTTCTCTTTGGCTCCCACCGGTCGGTTCCCAACACAGACTCCACTATACATCCTGCTTAACCAACCGACTTCATTCATCCTTGTCCACAGCAACCAACGCATCACTTTATTTTCAATTTTTTCACTTTTGTCATTTACAATCCTTTACCTCATTTACGTTTACGATAATTTACTTTATTATTCTTTTACACTCTAGCATGCCCCTAAAGATTGGTCCATCTGAACAATTGAACTTTATATCTATACTTCTTATTGCCCAGACCATAGTCTCACTAACCATGCCAAATACACACAGTAACAACATAACACCTCTATGAAGACCCTAGCACACCTCAGAACTAGCCCCTTTGCACTCAACGATTTAATGCACCAGTCCCACCTTCCTGCCATTCACAACTTCTACTACACTCTGCATCGTCCGTTCCCTTCTCATCCAACATATCACCCTAAATTTAAAACTCAGCACTTGTTCTAGCGGCTGCACCAATCCTACATAACTTCACAACTGAGGGAGGTGTCCTCACTCCACACGCATAACCTTACTCCTTATCTCCACGCTTACTTTTCCAAGCCCCTCCTGTTTTACACACCGCTGCCCAAATCTCTCTACCGTAATCCTCTTCAAACTCTCTTCAGATCGCCACATCAGAACCAAATCATTCCGCCATATAATAGGCTAGGGCACCCCCCGCATCTCCATCTCTCGCACCATCAACACCATTCTCCATCCCCACCCGAATTCTTTCATAACCCCATCCATATACAATTGAATAACCCAAGGAGACATAAACAACCCTGTCTACTCCGCTATCCAATCCTAAATCCAATCAACCCATTGACACCATTTGTATTCTACATACACCGCTTCCACTATCGTCGATACATACTTGTGATTCCATTCAGAAGCCTACCACACCATAAAAACCATAAATCACTAACCCCTGCCATATACTCGGCTCCCTATTAATCATCATAGCACGCCGTTGCAAATTCCATGAAACTAAATACTAATTTATAATTCTTCTTGCTCCCATTTTCTCAATCATTTTTGTTTCAATGTAAAGATTTGATCCACACATCCTCTACCACTCCTAAACAGCACCTTGTTCTTCACCAATCAGTTCCTTCAGTCACTCGACGCACTCTTCGACAAAAAACTAGCCAGCATATACTTCCTTACAACTACTCAGTAAAATTTCCCCTAATTTCTACATGTCCCCCTTTCTCCCTTAGCCCTTATATAAGGGGTACTATGACCCTAATACCTGGCCTCCCCAATCCCTGGAGACCTATAACCCTCCTATAACGCTACACACTTCATAAGCCAAGTCAAAGTCACCGATCGCGCCTCCGTCTTGATCAGTCACGCAGAATGTTCATCTATTTCTCCAAATTTAGGTTATTTGGAGCGCTTCTCCAAAAATGTAAATTTTCCCCATAATATAAAGACATATATTATTTATAATATATTAATATATATATATATATATTATATATATATATATAAATATATATATATATATATATATAAAATTTATAATAATATATATATATAGATAATATATTATATCATATATATAAATAAATATTATATATATATTTTAATGAAGTAATCCTAATCAGCCAAAACCTACAAAAACTTACTATCCGCTATCCACATCCCCCAATCCCGCAAGATAGTATTTAACTATCCGCATCCCGCGATATGAAAAATCACATCCGCTACATACTCTAATATAGATATGATAATATATATATAATATATAATAATATAATAAATATATATATATTATATATATATAAGTATAAAAATAAATAATATATATATATAATATATATAATAATTAAATATAGTATATATATAAAAATATAATAATAAATATATATGATATATATACTATAATATATACTAAGGCGGTTAGTGAAAAGTAAAGATGATCAATATGAAGGAATGAACCAGTAATGAGTGTGGTGTTGAAAAAGGGTAAATGAAGGAAGGAAGAAATTATGCGTTGATGGCTGGTTGAAGGATGATTACCGGTTGGTTAAGGATAAGGTGGGTGAGTGGTGTGAGGAAATGACCCGTCCTGGGAGACCAAAAGAAACCAACAACAAGTGATTTAGTAGTAAAGATTGGTCCCTGAGAGAGGAATGTGATGCGGAGAAAGCGAAAAAAGGTGCCATAATGGAAGTGATTGGCCTGATTTGTGAGG
>JABUQX010008072.1:0-7500 GCA_015478945.1 Trachelipus rathkii
TCGACTTGAGTCATAGCTTATATAGGGCTATATAGTGAAAGTAAGGTTTGATTATAATTAGTCAATGCTATATTATTAGGTATATATATACTGTATATAATAATTATATCTGTTATACTAAATGTTATATGGTATGAGAGTTTAGTGAATGTATAATTAAGTAAACTTATTGATATTGATGGAATTTTGCGGCTAGGTGTGCGGTAACCTAATCATGTCTAATATTTAGATAGGTTGGTGAATGATGAATCTGATGGAAACTGAATTCTGTACAGAATTTAGCTCAACTGATTAATTTAATTTACCTTCATATAATATATATCTTTTAATATCAATATATTTCTCAATTATATACATTTCTAATATATGGAAGTATATAATTATTAAAAGCACCTTACCTTACATTAATGGGTGACATATATATATCAAAACGGGAACTTGACACTTTCCCTATATATATAATATAATATATATATATAAATATATAAAACGTGAGAAAGATGATAATTATATAGTAGCAGGTATATTACTACATATTATCATCTATATATACCTATTACTATCTGTTAATAGTTAATACTTCTATATTATTTAATTTATATTCAATAATTTTTAATGTGTATGAGATAGGAGAATAGTTTATTTTTATACTTGATGTTTCTTTAAATAACGCTAACGTTAATAGCTTATATCCTAATTCTGAGGTATCACTATTATTAATATATGATGACATATTTACTATACTTTTTATTAAGATTTTTATAATATAAAACAAGACTTCGTAACTTATACTACATATACTGTGAGAATATGATTTTTACTTACATCCTCCTATCAATTCATAGCTCATTAAATATAACGTAGTGAGATGATTTTTTAAGTAATATGTTTCAAAACTTTTTAAAATTTTTTTATAAGAGGTAAATACTTTGCAACTAGAGCACTCATTATTCGGTATGTATACAGAGTTTTCCTATCTCAATAGGGTGCAGATTTGGTAGCGAGCAGCAATCTGTGCGTGTTTTTGGGGTGAAGTTAACACATCAAATAACCGTGGGGGAATGAAGTAACCTCTTTATATACTTTTTAAGAACTCTTTCCTTTGAAGGGAAACATTTGAGTTGCCAATACATTAACTTGACTCATGTCTCTTCTCTGTCCAAAGAACCAGTAAATACTGCGTGTTTAAAGAAACACTTCGCATATGCTTGCTTTGATGAAAATATTCTGCGTTTGAAAAACACAGAGATATTTAGATGGTGAGAATAAACTGTGAACGCTTCTGCTATATCCAAATTCAATTTGTGCATTAAATCATCTAATACAATAATTTTATGTCCCTGTATATTGTCCAGCGATCTATATTAATATCTAGTATATTAGTACTATTTACATGTAAAATTGTAAATCATACATACTATTTATATAATATTATTCATATTATAATATAAATTTTATTACCTATAGAATATTAATATCCATTTATATAACACGCTCAATTATTATATTTATATTTACAAAGGGGTTTGTATTTCCAAATGCTCCATATTTATTCCTCTTTAAATATAATTTAATATATAGAAAGGTTTTACCCTTAACTATAATACCTTGATGTACTACTACAGCTACAAAAGTAATCATGTAGCCGGACTTCATAGGTATGATAACGTATTAATTTATTCTACTACTCAATAATCTACTAAATAATTATATATTCAGTACATAGTAAAGAATATAATAGATAATAATTAGATATTATTAATAAAGTCAGATAAATAGTCAAGTAAATCAAATACCTTATTACTCTAAACTCCATTATGTTTGTCATTATAAATAGTATATATACTATATCTATATTATTAGATTTACTGTATTTTTTAATAACTGTTTTAGAATAATAGAATGAGTGTTGTAAGAGAGTAAATATAATATGTATTAATTATAATATAATAATAAAATTATTATTATAACATAATAATAATATTAAAATAATAAATAATAATGAATTAATTAATATAATTAAATAATACGATACACTAATTAGATATATGTGTTTTTAATCAATATATTCATTCAATATTAATAAAATAAATATTAAAATTAACATAAAATGATATTAATAAATACACTAAATAAAAATATAATAAATAAATAAAATTAGAATATAAATAATAAATAAAATTTCAGATATTAAAAATACATAATAATAATAAATAATAAAAATATAATTAATAATAAATTAATAATATAAATATTAATATAAATAAAATAAAATAATACACTAATGATATTAAATAATACATAAGTAATATAAAGTACACAGAAAGATTAATATTAATTAAATAGATCAGTATAATGAGTCAATAAGTAAAGATTAAGCTCGATTAATAAGACAGATTAACAAAAATGCAGTAATCATAATAATACAATAATAATCACATAATATAGGTGTATAAATGGAATTAAAACATTCATCTATATATGAGTATTACTAGAATAACTTTACTGAGTGCTATTATAAGGTTATGTAATGTAATGAATGTAGATATTAAATAGCATGTAAATATGACAAGTAAAAAGATTAATAAAAATGACAATGATAAAATAAGAAGTGTTTAAAGTCAGATATAAAGCAATAAATGTATATATGCGATAAATGAGCAGTAATGATTAATGTGCAAGTTATAATCAAGATAATGTAATAAAGTGAGATATTAAATATAGTCTAAAGTGTAGTTAAAGTGTCAGTATATAATTATTGCAGTAAAATCTCATAGTGACTCTTAATTATTTTACTCTCTATATATACTCCACTTAATAATATGGATTTATGTTATAGTGTTAATTAATCACTCATTAATTTATTTTTCTGTACTTTTTATTAATTACATTGAGTGTCATTTTAATTATTATCTGATTGTATGTATATATATTAGTTATAATTATTATTATTGTTATTTTATATATTATAATATTAATAATATTTTTTATTTTTTTCTTTATTTTATTGTTATGTTTATTATATATGTATATAGTTCTATCTTAAGTAATTAATTATTATATTGATTATTATAAATTATATATCTGAGTTAATATATTATTTCACTCTAATATATTTGAGATGAATAATAATATAATTAGTAATTTAAAATAATTAATAAAATAATTTTACTCATTGAGTAATCATATTTCGTAATTCAACTAATAATAAAGAGTACGAGTGGATAAATTTTAGTGATACACGTGTACTGGATGACGCACCTCAGCGGATGGCGGTTACGCGGAATAAAATAATAATTGACTCACATAAGCTGGAGATAAATAATAATCGTACACGTCAATACAGGCGGATACGCGGTAAATTTTGCGCCTGTAGGGCGCAACGGCGGCGGCGGTTTCGCGGATGGGGGCTGACCTGCGGACGCGAACCTCGGACTCGGAAACGTTTGCGATCACTATCTCAACTGTGTAACTCTTTAGATATATATTCTGATCATCGCTGATAAGTGTTATAAAAATACACTCGTCGTAGGAAGCATTCTAGCGAGAATTGTAATATACACCATTCGAATCCTCATACCTTATAGTACCTAGGGGTAGACACCCATTTTAGGGATTCTTGGCTCAGGGGAGGCTAGAAAGGCTTGAAAAAATGGCACTCAGTTGGCACTATGTGGCACTCACTTTGCACTATGTGGCACTCACTGGCACTCATTGCACTCACTTGGCACTCATTGGCCCATTGGCACTCACTTGGCACTTCACCTGGCACTCACCTGGCACTCATCTAATTCTCATAGAACAACTATGAACATCACTAGAATATTCTTACGGTGGTTTGGGAACGCATCATAAGCCAATCAAGTGGCGTGGGTCAAATTGACCCATGGTATATATATGGCAAGGTCAATAGCCGAAATATCATGGTCAAACCAGGTTAAGACATCAAAAAAGGGGCTAAGTCCCTAAAGGACGAAAAAATACCGTGGGTCAAAATTGACCCATGACGACCAAAGGATTGGCAGTGTGTTTGTACGTGAGTATAAGTGTAAATGTAAGTGTAAGTATCTATGGTGAGTGTAAGTGTCATAGTGAATGTGTGTATAAGTGTAAGTGGGTGTGTGTATAAGTGTAAGTGTGTGTGTGTGTGTGTGTGTGTGTGTGTGTGTGTGCGCACGCGCACGTGTGTAGGTGTTCATGTTAGGGTAGGTCCATACATGCGTACCAAGTTAGGAACGAATATGTGACGGGTTGGGACCACGAGTGGTGCAACAAAATTGCGGCGTGGGCAAAAAATGACTGGTATCTGGTAAGGTTAAGGCCTAAATATTGGTCAAGCAAGGTTAAGACATCAAAAACGGGCTAAACCCCCTAAGGGGTGCCCTAAAATTACCGTGGCAAAAAATGACCCCATGGTATATGGCAAGGTTAAGGCCGAATCTCACGGTCAACAAAGGTAAAGACATCAAGAAAATGGCTAAGCCCTAAAGGAAATCAAAAATTACCGTGGCCGAAATTGACGCCATGGAAGCAAAGGTTGGTCGAAAATTAGGCGTGGTCCAAAATTGCCCATGGAAGACCAAAGGGTAGCCAAAAATTAACGTGGGCCAAAAATGACCCATGGTCGGAAAAAATTAGGGGGGAATACGTACAAGGTTTGCTGACGCAACGTTTGGCGGCACCCTTCTCGAAGGGTTGCCAAAATTAGGGTTGCCGAAAAAAATTGGGGTTGCCAAAAATTAGGGTTCTCAAAAATTAGGGTTCTCAAAATTAGGGTTCTCAAAAAATTAGGGTTCTCAAAAAATGGGTTCTCAAAAATTGGTTTCCAAAAAATTTGGGTTCTCAAAATTGAAGTTCTCAAAAAATTCCGGATTCTCAAATCCGGGTTTCAAAAATCCGGGTTTCAAAATCGGGTTCTCTCAGAAAAATCCGGGTTCTCAAAAAAATTTGGGTTCTCAAAAAATTTGGGTTCTCCAAAAATTTGGGTTCTCCAAAAATTTGGGTTCTCAAAAAATTTGGGTTCTCCAAAAATTTGGGTTCTCAAAAAATTTGGGTTCTCAAAAAGGTCGCGGTCAAAAAAAGGTCAAAAAGGTCGCGGTCACTTTCGTGCTCCGGAATAGCTCCCCTACTACTAAAGCTGTTTCACGATAGTAAGAGGGTCGAGGTTTTCACCTTCTCCGGATGAGGTTTAATGAAAGCAGGTTTCAATAGTAGTAAGGGAAGGTGAAAGTGGAAATACACAGACGAAATAGCTTATCAAGACAGAGTGGAAGCTAGGAAGCATAAGTTTTGAGAACTGAAGAAGGGATGTCGTCAGAACCATAAGCTTTCTTAGTGTTAGATATAAGTTAATTGGAGAGGATGGAGAAGTGAAATAGCACCGAAATCCTCTAAGGTGGAAGTAGAGGCAAAAGTTTGAGTGAAAAGTTTTAGCAAAAAGTAAAGAAGCAGTTGTGCTGTCGGAAAATACTACAGAAGGGAAAAAGAAAGAAAAAAAAAGTTAGAATGACTTTTGTTGCAAAATGACAGAAAGAGTTTGAGGAATTGGAGCCATAAAAAAACCTTATATTTTCTACTGAGGAAAAATGTTTTTAATGCTGCTATTGAGAAGAGATTTTGCAAGATTTCGGGATGAAACATAGGTTGTACGAGCTTCTGGAGTTTGAAGGAGACGATAATTTTTGAAAGTAGCGCCACAATGGCGAATGGCCCGAGAACAAACAGAGTTAAAAAAGGTTTCTTTGTAAAGGAAAAATATGGAATGTAAACCTCTGTGAAAGAAAGAATCACCTCTGTTATGGGTTGGTTAGGTTAGGTTAGGTTAGGTTAGGTTAGGTTAGGTTAGGTTAGGTTAGGTTAGGTTAGGTTAGGTTAGGTTAGGTTAGGTTAGGTTGGGCTGGGTTAGGTTAGGTTAGGTTAGGTTAGGTTAGTTGGGTTGGTTGGTTGGGTTGCTAGGGTTAGGTTAGGTTAGGTTAGGTTAGGTTAGGTTAGGTTAGGTTAGGTTAGGTTAGGTTAGGTTAGGTTGCGCTGTCGGAGAGAAATCTCCCAATAATAATCAATCCAAAGGAAATTAAAGAAGTTCAACCGCACGTCCGACCATGGAGTTTGCGGAACCAAATTGTTGAAGACTTGAAAAAATAAAAAATTAATACAGAGATAATAAAGAAATTAGAAGAACCCATAAAAGAAAAGATTGTAACAGAGTAACGAGACTGATTAGAAGTTAAGAAAATATCAAGAATATTGTTTGGATTCACCTTCAAAACGATCAGGGATGCGGGTATGAAGTTGTACCATCTTTTTAAAATTATTCTGGATAGAAATATGGGAGTCAAGTTTGCCGTTTGTATCTTAAGAACTAAAATAAAGGTAATTGGTGGTGGTGATCATTGAAACTACCTAAAATAATGATGATCTCAGAAAAGGGGGAAGAGACAAAATTTAAGATAGTCCCTAGAGTTGAGTGATGAACAAATAGAACAAATGAATTTGGTTGTAGATTGGCAAGAAAGCCTTAGTCATAAGTTAGAATATTCTGGAGACTCCAAATTAGAAACACAAGAACAAATAACGTCGTTGCGCACAAATGACCAACTTTGACTGAAGTCTGAGGATAGAGATAATAGGATGTAACAGATTGAGGTTTACTGTCAAAGCGCCCAAGAACCGAGTTTCGGTTAAGAACGAGACATTTTGTCTAGAGGAAAAGAGGTGTTCTTCTACAAACTGAATATTAAAATACTGACCGCGAATATTACATAAATTAATGAAAAAAGAAGATTATGCACCTGAGCAAGTCGGTGATAAAGTCTTGGTATCATTAACCCCATCAGCGTAGTCCATCAACTCCCAAGTAACGATGGAGAGGAATGAACCATGGGAGGTATTGTTTGGATATCGCACCTCCAGGTGTCCCCTAGGCAGTGTTATGTCTTGCCATTTTATGACTTATTTAAAGGAATATATTCGATCTTGTGCTTGTAAGCCTGTAGGGACATATAAAGAAAGGGAAGAGTGGTGGGAGTTCCCACTAACCAAGCTTACCAGGCATTTCATTGCATGGTTGAAGGTATACTCTACCATCTTCTTCTTTGTGTCTTCCCGTGTACGTTTGTAGATTCACAGCAAGGGAAGTAATGGATGTTGATAATCCTGATCCTTGCGAAAAGAAAACGATTAAATTTGCAGATCAAACCTGCATTAAGGACGAAGAAAACCCAACCAGAGAGAAATAAAAAAAGAGCGATCTTGGCAAAGAGTTTGAGCCATGTAGCTAAATCCAAGATTGGGTTATTGATGTGGGATTCAACGATGAACTCGATCTACTTTTGTCAAAGAAATACAGAAATCTGAGGAAATACAGAAACGAGACTATGCGACTGAAGCAAGCTTTTATTTTGCTCAGAAGAATCTAACCATTGAGTGATTAGGATAAAGATATTATTAGACTGGCCTAGAATAATATTAATGTTGATAGTAGTGATAGTGATGATGATGATA
>JABUQX010008072.1:12500-15000 GCA_015478945.1 Trachelipus rathkii
GCTTGGGAACCATAACCTTCCCTTATATCAGTGGTTCTACGTAACTAGATGATGAATGATTACATTTTAAAGCATAATAAACACTATAATTACCCAGAAAAAAATATGTATTAAGACAAGTAATTAGTTCTCAGAAATCTATGAAAATATTTTTTTATTGCCTTTGTAGGACTTTGTCTCTTAAACCAATTCAGTCCCCAACTTAATATTTTACCTAAATTTTGATTTTGCTAAGGATAGAGTACTTTACTATGTGCAAATCTCAGACTTTTATATATTTGCAAATTTCAAATTTGCCCACCAGAGATATTGAGGTGTAAAATTAGCAAATTTTAAGTTATTTCTGAACACCCTGTAGAGAAAAGCGTACAAGATTAAAAGTTAGCATCTTTTTAAATTAAAACATTGTCATAGGTGTAACTTCCTATAAAATATCAAATTTTAATTAAATTGCCTTTAGGTAAATATCATCACAAACATAACATTTTCAGTAATTTTGATGCAAATTTTTGGCCCAAAAAATTCTGTAGAAGAAATATTTTCAGAAGCAAAGTTTAGTTGTCAAAATTGTACCTTACAAAGTGGTTAACATCACAATACTTGATGTCAGCAATTACCAGAGCCGAGATAATGAAGTTAAAGTTAGCCTATATAAATGCCAAAATAATTACCTACCCAATGGTACTTAAATGGTCACCCTGTTAAAACCAGTTTAAGTAACAAAAATTTTGCTGTTGTTTTGAACTGACAATTTATATGATTAGCAGTATACAAAATATAAATTATTTTGGAGATGGTCGAGCGACCAGCGTTGAAACACTTCATTTGCAATTATCCTGACCAATTAGAAATGCGAAAATTATCCTATCATTTGCTAATTGCTGTTGGGTGAGACGTCCTTCTAAAGGAAAAAAGTAATGAAGGATGCAGTCTCGGCATAGGAGTGAATTGGTGATGAAGTTAGAGAATGGTCATTAATGTAAAGTAGAAAAAAAAAAAGAGTTGGGATATGACAGAAATCTGAGGAAATTTTTTTTTATAGATTTAATAGATTTTATAGATTTAAAGGATGAACGGTGGCTGTCTATAACAGATGCCTTAGAACGATCGGAAAGGAAATCAGATAATAGGTCACAGGTCATAGGTCACAGAAAGAATAGTTGATAGATACCTGAAGAAGGAAGCTTTGAAATCAAAGTTTTGTGCCAGACTTTATTGATGGCCTTCAATAAGTCTTGTAAAGTTCAACTCTTTAAAAACTCAACTTCTTCAAATCTCCCTCTCAAGAAACACCTCCCATTTATTTCTATCTTCTTCAATGGCTCTCCCGTCTCTCCTGTGGACAACATAAACATTCTTGGTCTCAATATAAACAATAAACTATCTAAACATACACAATAAACTATCTTGGAAACCCCATATCACAATGGTTGCTAAGGTGGCCTCAAAAAAGCTGGGAGTTCTGTTCAAGTTGCGGGAATTTTTTTCTTCCGAACTCCTCTTATTTAAGGGTTTTATCCGCCCTTGTATGGAGCACTGTTCCCACATTTGGAGGGCTCCGGTTCCGCCCTTCTTTTAGATAGAGTTGAGGCTAAAGGCTAAAAGATTATTAAATATATCAATATTTCACTTTTTCAAAAATATATATTTTTTTTTTTAAAAAGTGAAATCTTGACATTTTTTTATACTTGTTAGATCAACATCAAATTTTTAGGGCGTATATAATTGGGCGAGATACGTCTTTTTTAATTAGATAATTTTTTTGTATACTCAAAAAAAAAAAAAAATCTTTCTGAAATTTCCAAAATTCTATTTTTTGAAAATTTGTTCCAAGGACAAATCCAAAACTACTGCATATATACAAACAAATAATCTAAATAAAAAAATTTATATCTCCCGCGACTACACAAGCCCTGAAATTTTCATCCTGACCACATTACCAGGAAAAAAAATTATTGTAATTTTTCATTTTTAAAACCAAAAAAAGTAGGGATTGAAATTCGACCATTGCTGGGATTTGGGGTCAAATAACAAAGTTCTAATCTAAACATTTTGTGGGAATCCATCTATGTATAGTTCAAGTTTGAAGTCATTTGGAAAAAATTGTAGGAAGAGTTTCGAGAAATGTCAAATATAGGTTTTCAAAAAAATGAAAATACAAAAAGAAATAACTATAGACACAGAAAAACCACCGAAAAAGACGTTTTATAGCAGAAAAAGCTGCGATTTGATTTTTATTTAATCAAAATTGGCTGAAAGTTATGAATTTAATGTCCAGTTTTAGATAGGGACTAAATGGTTCTCAGCCCGGAGTTCAAATTAGACCTTGCCCTTAAAAAGAAATGACGATATTTTGAGGATTGCTAGGGATCTCCTTTTGTCGGCACAGGCTGAATGACTCTGAAGGGAACGTCGAAGCGGAAAGACAGAGGCGAAGCCACAGCAGGAAAACCAACAGGACCGTAAACCTTCATCACAGGAGGAATGCCAACAGGACCGT
>JABUQX010008072.1:17500-20000 GCA_015478945.1 Trachelipus rathkii
TTTCTTAATTTGCGAATGATACAAAAACAGAAAATTTGATTCTTCTTCTTCTTCTTCTTCTTCTTCTTCTTCGAAATTTGAAAGACATATAGTGAAACCTTTGAAAATGCTTATCAATATCTTTAGGAAGAAATAGTTCCTCATGATTTCAAAATTGCTAATATAACTCCCATTTTCAAAAAAGGAGATCGTAAGGTTCCGATTAACTACAGACCAATAAACTTACGGTGATTTACTATTTGGTAAAACTTTAGCAATACTACCTATAGTTGTTGCACAATCTTGCAGATCATGGAATTGCTCAAGCAATACCAACAGGTTTTAGGGAAATAGATCATGCTTAAAATTTGCTAGAATTTTTTTAATGTGGTTATTAACGATGTAGATAATTATAAATCCTTCGATGATGTCATTTACTTAGACTTTCAAAAGGCATTTGATACCGTCCCTCATCAAAGATTATTGGAAAAGCTTAGAGCTCATGGTATTCGAGGAAGACTTTTTAATTGGATAAAAATTGGCTTTGCGGATCGACAACAACGGAGTCGTTTTATCAATGTGAAGTCAGATTGGACGAATGTTATAGTGGTGTCCACCGGATCTGTCTGGGTCCAATACTGTTTCATTATATATGTAAATGAACATAGATGAAATATTTCAATATTTCGAAATTTGCCGATGATACGAAACTTGGAAATCGATAATATGTGAGAAAGATCATCAATTACTTATTCCAAATCAACTAAGACAATATTGTAAATTGGTTAAAAACATGGCAAAATAAATTTAATACGATAAATGTAAGTTATACCATTTCTGGGAGTAGGAACAATGCTATGATTACAGAATGAGATGAAACAATCTATCAAAGTTGTCAGTGAGGAAAAGGAAGGAGTATTTATTAATAAGGATTTAAAGTTGGCGAAACAATGTGCTGAAGCTGTTAAAAAAGCAAATAAATCCCGAGGATTTTGTTGCCCGAAACTTCGAATATAAATCTAAAATATAATACTTCCTCTGGGTAAAACATAAGTTAGACTCATCTGGAATACGCAGTGCAGTTTTGGAGTCCGTACCTCAAAAAGATAGAAAAAATTGAAAGAATTCAAGAAGGGCAACTAAATTAATCCCTGAATTGAGAGGTAAATCATACGAGCAGCGACTACGTGAATTAGATATCCATTCTTTTGGAGACAAGAAGATTGAGAGGAAAGTTAATAGAAGTTTTCAAAATCCTAAATAAATTTGACAATATCGATTACAGGGAATTCTTTAGATATAATATTAATGATGTAACGCGAACTAATGGGCATAAACTTTGTCATAAGGGATTTCAAACAAATATAGCAAAGAATTTCTTCACTTCGATGTAATTGAGAAGTGGAATAGTCTTTCTTATGAAATAGTGAACAGCGCTAACATCGATTCATTCAAGAAAAAGTTAGATAAACACTTTAAGGATATTGGTTTGTGAACGTCAATTCAACTCGATTTTAATTTATTCAAACACAAGAATCTGTAGTATCCTGAATATGGTAAAATCAAAAAAAAATTGAAATTATTTAGAAAATGTTATAAGTAGCAGGCGTAAAAGAATTACGGAATTTGTATTAGCTTTGTGTTTATGGCTTGCAAAGTCAATCCGTTCTTAGGATAGTGTATCATCGATCGCCACTTAACCCTGTAATAAATAGCTTTGTATGTTTACGCATATAACATTTGTTTACAGGCAATCAGAATTGTAAATCAAGTAACTGTAGTAAAGTGCGCTTTGATGTTTATCGCATAGAACACGTATCTGTTCTAAGACTGTGATCTATTTGATCACACGAATGGCTTTAGTTGATGGCTTTGATGTTTTCCGCATAGAACATATCTGTTCTAATACGGTGATCTAATCGATCACAATGAATAACTGTAGTAAATATTTTTGATGTTCACCGCATAGAACATATCTGTTCTAAGACGGTGATCAAATCGATCACAACACAATAAATAAACAAAAATACTTAACATACTATGATGTTTGGTTGCTTAGAAGCAGATCTGCTCTAAGTGAGCAGACTCATATATGTTACATAGAAATAGGTAAAATAATATGCTTATTTCAAAAATACATAACATGTTTTTTTAATAACTGTAGACACATCCAACAAATTAAATAAACAAAAATACTAAACAAACTAGCCTTGAGTGGACTGTAAAGTCTTTGCTAGTCGGTGTTCTGTAGTTCTGTAGTTCTGTAGTTCTTCTTCTTCTTCTTCTTCTTCTTCTTCTTCTTCTTCTTCTTCTTCTTCTTCTTCTTCTTCTTCTTCTTGGGAACATATTCACAACATTCACCTTTGGCTGAAACATTAGGAAATAGAAAGTAAGAGGGAGAAAGAGCAGGGTCTGCTGTCGGAGAGCTAAAGCACCCGAGTTTCTATCAAAAGCAAGGAATTAGGTCTATAGGATCTATAGGAAGAGAGCTGGGTCCTGTAACACAGTAAACACAACGGCT
>JABUQX010008072.1:42500-83239 GCA_015478945.1 Trachelipus rathkii
AACGGGTTAGAGCACTTTATAAACATTAACGAACTAAAAAAGATAGAAAATATATATATATATATATATATATATATGAGCATATATATATATATATATATATGATATATATATATATATATATATATATATATATATATATATCACAGCCACTGCATGTCACGGGATCCTCCTCCCATCTGCAAATTTTGCCGTCGCCATACCCCGCAAACTGTTCAAAATATATCTTCATTGATTGTTCTCAACTGGAACCCGTTCTACGTCATCATTGTCCTACTCTATTGTCTATAACACCTTCTAAAATCTATCCCATATCTTGTCTAATCCTCTCACTTCAATAGTAACTCTATTTTCTATTTCCTCCAAGAACTGGATATTCTTCACAACATATTATTTTGTTATGTAATATTAGGACTATCGTTTACATAACATAAGGACATTCTTTTTATTTATCTTTTTATTTATTTTTTTTATATTGAATATTCACTTCGCTATCTAAATCTTCCTTTGCGACATTTAAGTAAAATAAGTATGAGCCAGGACCCACCCATGGAGTTGATTAATTATTCAACCCCCAGTGGGGCAACTCCCTTGTGGGCCTAATATATATATATATATATATATATATAGTAGTATATATATTATTATTATATTATTATATATATATATAGCATATATATATATTATTACTATTATATTATTATTATTATATTATATTGATATTTATATATATATTATTGTTATAGTTATTATTTATATTATTATATATATTATTATTATTATTATACATATATATTATTACATATATTATTATTGTTATTATATATATTATTACATATTATTATTATTATTACATATATACATACATTGAATATATATATATATATTACATATATATATATATTATTATACATATATATATATATATTATTATTATATTATTATATATATATATTATTATTACATATATATATATATATATTATATTATTATATATATATATTATTATATATATTATTATATATAGATATATATACATATATATATTATTATTATTATTACATATATATATTATTATATATATATTATATATTATTATATATATATATATATTATTACATATTATTATTATTATATTATATATATATATTATATTATTATATTATATTATTGCTACATATTATTTCATATATATATATATTATTACATATATTATATATATATGTTATATATATATATATATATATTATAAATATTATTATTATATATATATATATATTATATTATATATATTATATATTATATATTACATATATTATTATTATTATTATTATTATTATATATATATATATATATATGTACATATATATATATATAATAAATATATATATATATGTTATATACATATATATATTATATATATACATATATATATAGAAAGAGAGATATATATATATATATATACATATTATTATTATACATATATATATATATATATTATATATATATATATATATAATATTGAGCTTCACTGACAATCAGTTAATTAACTATGGCTCGTGTGTGACTCTCTGAAAATTTGCACTACAAAAACTGTCCAATAGAAACTTTGGAAAAAAATCACAAATTTAATAAAGTAAAATTTTCAAAGCCAAAAAAAGGATAAAAATTATATCCTCACTAGAAAAAAATAATTTAAAATTTTTTTGTTGATAACATTTGTCATTTTTACCACCAATTCTTTGGTACAATTTTAACAGAGATGTTATTTTTATTGTTTATCTTTCATTGAAACAACTTTTACATTACCATATGAAATTAATATATATATTTGTAACTTCAAATTTTCATGGTCAACTATACACTTTTATGAACACAAGTATTACGTATTTAAATTTGCTTGTGCGTTTTCATACGAACGACATTCACATTTTTTAAAACATAAAAGTTGACCTTTAGAAATCTTGGCAACCGATAAAATACTTTTAAATTTAATCATGAGGCTTTATTAGATTATACGTATAAATAGGATATTATATAAGTCGTTATGTCTTTGTTTAGAAGGAGGTGTGTCAAAAAGGAGAGAGAGAGAGAAATCTTCGGTGTTTTGAAATTATTAAATTCTAAATAAAATGACATAGTAGTTACTTAGATGACTTTTACCATTCAATTAGAATACGTTTTGACATTCAGTTTTTTGTTATTAAATAAAATGATGGGGTGGTAATTTAGTTGTCGTTTGATATCCATTTTGTATTCTAAGTAAAATTAGATGACGCTTGACATTTAAAATTTTAATTAAATAAAAAATAATGCTGTTTATTTAGATGAAGTTTATCATCCAATATTTAAATGTAAATAAAATGATGCCTTACTTATTTCGATGACGTGTATCATCTAACATTTTATTATAAATAAAATGATGCGGTACTTTCTTAGATGAAGATTGTCATCCAGTTAGATGACGCTTAATATTCATTACTGAATTCAAATGAAGTGATGCATTACTTATTCAAATGACGTTTGACATATAATATTGAATTTAAATAATATGATTTGGGACTTATTTAGATGACCTCTGCCATACAATTCAATTGATGACGTTTGACATCCAATATTGTACTTAAGAAAACATGACGTGTTCCTATTTTAAATGACGTTTGTCATTAAATTTGGTGACATTTAACATCCAATATTGTACTTAAGCAAACATGACGTGTTCCTATTTTAAATGACGTTTGTCATTAAATTTGGTGACATTTAACATCCAATATTGTATTCCAAATAAAATAATGCGGGATTTACTCAGATAACTTTAGCAATCCAGGTAAATGACGAGTGACATTAATATTGTATTCTATAAATGTGATTTTTATTTAAATAATGCTTGCCATTCACTTAAATGACGTTAATAAATAATGTGTTGCTCATTTAGATGACATTTAGCATTCAATTAAACGACGTTAAACATCTAATTGCATTTAAATAAAATGATATGGCAATTATTAGAAGAATTTTGACACCTAAATTGCATTTAAAGGAATGATCCAATTTTAATTTGGTTAATTGGGGAAACCTTAAAGACGGAAGTTTGGGCATAATATTCTTAATTCTCATCCGATTTTGAACAAACAGTGTGCAAAATGTGGCATTAGACGAGTTCTTAAGAGTTAATTTCGAGCGTTTTTCTGTCTCTATCAAATTTCATATTATGGTCAATTAAAAAAAGTTTGTTTTGTTTTTTTTTTTGCTAACAAGTCAAAAACCTTTGTAGAAACGGCTTGCAACTTAAACTATGAGTAGATATGTTTATTATCTACACACAAATGAAATAATATAATAATAGCTTTCATTAAGTAAACATCATGAAGAAATTCCTAATGCTAGGGAAATTTTTTAAAGAGACTTTTATTTTGGCCCTAACTTTTATTTTCTGTTTATAAGGTGAACATTTTTTCCTATTTATTATTTTTTTTTTTGTGTACAGTCATTTTGCTGGAAAAAAATAAAATATAAATTTCCAGTAATCAGAGGCCAAACGGTTGGCAAACAAAAAAAAAAAAAAAAAATCTAAATTAAAAAATGCCTCCATAAAAGCAGTTATGTAAAGAAAAAAAATTCTATACTTTTCACTACTGTAGGGAATTTAATCATGCTGAGGATACTGGTAGCAGTTATCAAAGCTTCATCTCATTCGACTGTAGATAATTGATCCATCTACGAATAAATAAAATTTCAAGTCATTTAAATAAAGGCTTTTTGTTTTCTAATCAAAATTATGAAAAACCGTTTTGTTTTTCAATTGTTTGAATATAAAAACCGATAGACACACGGGAAACGTTCATAATCAACGTTTTAGAGCTTGTCAAATGCTACATTTTGCACTTTTGTTTGGTCAAAATATGATGAAAATTGAGAAACTTTCTCCCAAATTTTAGTTGTTTTTCTTGTTTTAATCCCCAAATAAAATTTTACCTCCCACCTCCCTAATAAAAACTACGATATTTTTATTTAGATGACGTTCAACATCAACTTGAATAACACTAAGCACCCAATTTAGATTGCGTTTAATTTCCATGTAGACATCATCTAACATCCAATTTCAAATTCTTTTTAATTAATTAAATAATTCATCTTGCTTTATTCTAGAAAGTTCAGATTTGTTTGTGAAGTGATTACAAGAAATCGTATATATAGTGTAGATAAATTAATTATTTATAAAATGAGTATCATATAAAAGTTTAAATATCACATTTAAAATTTTTATTTGTAAATTATTACCATTTAATATATTAAAGTTAAATAGATATTATAATAATAATTTATATATAATTATATTTAATATATATATATTAATATTAATTAAATATATAATATAATTATAATATTATATAGTATATTCTTTATATATACGGTATATGATATGTAATCTTTACACAAAAGATATATCATACATGATAATATATCTTTTAAACATAATCTATATATTATATATAATATATACTATATTCATACATAATCTATTCATATATACATTGGGAGTCTAGTATCCTCTAGACTTCCTATAATCGTGTCTACTGATTCTGCAGCTATTCATACTATCTAGTAACTCCCATATATAAGCCCCTTGGTTGCAATGCTATGAGGCTTCAGCCCGTCAGTTCCTATTAACGTTAGCCGTACATCTAGTATGTCCTATAGTATACCCTATATATATCCATATATACCTTATCATACTACGCTAAACTGGTGGGTGAACGTGGTATTATTAGCAGCATATGGATACTCCGTTCTCGCAGAAGAAAGTGGATGTTCTCTGAAAATTGAAACACGTCAAACGGCCAACGTATTTTTTTCATTTATTCTTATATTTCCTCTTCTCTTTCTTCTCTCCTTCTCCTATAGCTATATATACAATTATAAAAAAACTATGGGAAAATTCTGCGGCATTATTATATATTCATTATTAATATATATTATTATTCATATCATTATTATTATTATCTTATACTCACTATTATTTTATTATAATATAGCCTCTATCTTCTATATATATAGTATTTATCTTTTGATTAATCCTAGCCTTGCAGTACAGTTACAGCTGCTTATTTATTTACAACTCTAGAGATATATTATGGTATTTCATTCATTGTTAGCTTTCAAAGGGTGGTTTAATGATCGTTGTTACTATGCTTCCCATCAATTGTTGTGCTATGTGGTGGAGGCCATGTTGCAGTCGTCAGTGGTGCGAAATGCTGGTCAAGCAACATTTTGCAACATTTGGTTTTAACATTTGAAATACGTCAAAGTTATGAATTTTTTAAGGTCGCTGAGACTCGGAATTTAAGGTCTGGCAGAACCGCTTAAAAACCCGATCCAAGGGTTGGCCCCGCCCCAAATATCCTCATAGAGGAAGAATTACGTCCCTCGTACTGCAGTCTCTCCCTAAAAAATGAAATAATCGTAGAAGACTGCAATTTGGAGGCTGGGTAGAGGCGGATTGAAATTTGGAGACGGATTCTGAGTTGGATTCGAATCCGGACCGGAATCCAGAGACCCCCGGAGGGGGGTCCCTGCTGAAAAAAAGAAGAAATGCTTGCTAGGCTTACTCATTTCGATAGACTAAGGAGAGAGATGATGGCGGGCAAAAACGTGAAGGAGTCTGTAGTCCTGTGGAGTCGGAGGTCCTAGATACCTTGGGTGCTCCGGAGCCGGTGCGATGCTGAATATAAATTCATTCGTATAACAACTAATGTATTGTTCTTATATATGGTTATGGGTCTGTAGATTTCGACAATGATGGTTTCAGAAAATGGATAATTATAAATTGAATATAATAAAGTAAATTAATAATAATAAATAAATAATAAATAAATAATAAATAATAAGTAAGAATAAATAAATAAATAATTAGATAAATAAATAAATAAAATAAATTTATAAAAAAGAAATTAAAAAAAAAAAATACAAAAAGAAAATAACAAATATCAAAAAATTATATAAAAATAAGAATTTCTTATTCCTTTTTATGTTTATCTTACAAATTTAACATTCCTACATACCCTAAAGCAGTAAATTCACGTAAATCAAACTGACTCACCTCACCTCCATGAATGGTAACTGATTCAATGTCTATATTTCGAGTAATCATTTCTGGATAACATAACATAAAAACAAGTTACCTTTATACACTGATCAACGAATATATGTTCTACACGTCAACAAAGTTGTTCACATTCAAAAGCTACATAGCATCAGATCCGGACTAAGAATTATAGATGTACAACAACAATAACCTAAACATACCTCAAACCCGGAATAAAATAGCTAAAATTAAGGTATAAGTTGGCTCACATTCGGGTAACAACTATGAGTAAAAGTAACCTAACGATATGGCCCGGCTTACCCACTTACAACAAATTTCGTTATTTCACTTCTATTCCACCACCGACTCTTCGTCGACGCCAAGAGGAGTCGTGACGGCTGCTGCGCCTGAAAACGAATCAGCGATGACGAGATAGAGTGAGACAAGAGTAGCTACGATATGAACATGGGAGATAATTGGACTGTCGGTATGTTAAGATACCAGAACGGAGAGAGCGCGGCATAGCGAATACTCTAGATTTTTTAGGTGACCAAGAACGGGACATCTTTTTTGATTTATATAAATAAAAAATACAAATACAGTATATACATGGGATAGAACATTTGTGTACCATGCTAGCAACACAATCAAGATTGATTCCCTGTACAACCCAATATCATGGATAAATTATATTTATTATTTTCATATTTGGTTGTGCCCTAAATTATTATTTCATTGAAATTAAATTAATATTAATAATAGTTAATTTCCTTATTTAAATTAAACAATTGGCGAGCCAGATATAAAATATGTTTTTCCATGTAACCGTTTATTATTGTTTAAGGTGTCTTAAATTTCCAAAATATATAGTATGCCATGTTCCAATGATATTCCAGTAAAAGTGTTTATTTCTTAATCCTAATAGCTCTTTATGCTTCTTTACTAGCATTTTTATCGTTTTTATCTATCATGAAATTTAGTCATATATTTACCACAGAGATTCCTTTAACTAGCTCACTATCAACACCACTAAACGCAAAATCTAAAAATAACTTCACGAAGAAGAGACCCCTCTATTTTACACTTCAATTTATAATCAGTTTGAAAAGATAATACAATTGAAAATAGCAACGCTGTTCTTCTACTCTTCAAATCTTCATCCTCATCTGGGTAACTCACGTAGGGCAATCTCCTCTTCTAACATATAAATTTTTTAAAATCTTTCAATCCTATCACCATGAACAACATTCATCTCTTCATTACACTCTTCTATTACCTTACTTTAATCGTATCTAAAGGATCTAGCCTATCATTCATCATACTCAAATTCAAAATCACGAAATTGGATCGCCATCATAAACATTAAGCTTTCACTCAGTATCTGGCGAGAGCCTGTTCTTTTTGCGCGGTGTCTTATCATTCCTACCTCAACACTATAAATCTTACGTATCTCTTCGGTGCCCATTCACATATGAAACTTCGGCTTTGGAAAGGAAAAGGGTGCCATCTAAAGAATTAATTTATTTCCTATTAAGCCTTGATAATAATGAAAACCTTGGCCCATTTTTCCTATAGCTGGGGCCAAACAACCTAATGCTACTGCAAAAATCGATCGTACTCCTTTTCTTGGTAGTGCAACATCTTTCTCTAGTTTCTTTACAATGTTTATATCCTTTCTTATCTCTCCACCTTTCCCACCCAGAAATATTTTTTATTTAAACAGCAACACAATCATCACACGCAACTACACTCTTGCTACATATACACAATTGAGTTGTTATCTGCCTCTACTTTTCCACGTTTTCTATACATGAGTGTTCTTGGTGGGTGACTATATCGTATTAAAAGGTGAAATCCAGAATATAGATGAGTAAATCTTCTAAAAAGTACATATTTCGGCACAATTAACATATCTTATCTCACTAAAGTACTAATATCTCATAATCCCTCAATCTTCAGTAGGCTTTTTATTTTGCTGAAAACGCCAACCATCATTTCTATATCTCTAATCAGTTGCTATGTTGGCGCAGGGTTGCAGATAAGATGAACGGTCTTCCCACTTGTGGAATTTTTAATTTTATTTTTTTTTTTTTTGCTCAAGCGAGCACTCCTCGATATTCTAATTTTAAATTCATCCTATTAAGAAGTCGGTCTCAACCCGTTCGGAGAATTGCCATTACTATATGGGGTCTCAGCTTACGCTTTAATTCGTAACCTCCTTTTAAATTTAGAACCTTTACCTATTCTTTTTACTTTTTTACCAGGTTGTTTCACGTATCCCCTCCGCTCACGGGTCCAAAGGCCCTAGGTACCAAGGGCGGGGATGGCGGTAGGTGACAGCACGCGCCGTCATATAAATTCATCTAAACGCCAAAATTACGCAGATGAGCCACAGACGCGCGCTTTAAAGTGAGGTGCAGATTTAATTTAATTGAGTAGGAATCACAGATGATGGAAGAGAATTCCCCCCTATCAGAAAAGAGGTGGTTTCTGAGGGTCTAAAATATGAAAGAATTGGCACCAGCCAGGCGAAGCTTACGTTACTTCGTAGTTACTAATATCAACTAACAAAACTCATGTGCCTGAGAACACATGTCAACCCCTTGTGCTGCGAGGGCGACTCGTACAAGGTTGGGGATGGTCAACGCCTAGTGTACAAGTTTCCTCTGCACTCTGCGGCGACCACCGTATCTCGCTATTTAATAGAAAAAGGGATTCACAAGTCAACCTAACTTGAGGGCGCGCGGGGCGTCCCCGGGCTTCGGGCCAGGACCAGTCGAATGATCTGTAGGTTAAGTTGGAAAGCTTACGAAAGTAAACACATGGACAGTTTATAAGCTTTGTCCTTTGACTCGACAGCCTTATTTCCAACGAGCCGTGTGTGCCAAATACCGGAGAAGCCCTTTCTCTCAACCATACTGGAGAGCAGTATCTTCCCATATCCAAGGGTGGATGTAGAACCCTTGTATATAGCTGGAGTAAACTGTAAAAGAAGTAGGAAATACAAAGTCTCCGCCATCTCGTCTCTTAATACTTCAGTTAATACTCCTCAGTCTTTCTTAATTGAAGGCCAGCATCTATTTACGCAACAATTGGGATTTTGGAGGGGTTGTTGTCAAGTATCATTTGGGGTTTTTGGTGGTTATATTGGTTATGAGGGTGTGGTGGCTTGCATGGGGATTGGTTTTTATTATTTGTTCGAAGCGAGGATTTAGAGCACGTAGTAATTGAAGCCGTCAAAGTCAGTCAGGAAAGGGTATGCGTTGGTCTTAGACGAGGGGCAGATTTGGAGAATATTCGGGTTTATTAACGAATTAATTTCACAAGCTTGAGACGACCCAACCCTAAAATTCTTATCTTCAGATTCAGCGAGAAAGAATCGAGAAAGATAAGATCGAAAGGCATATTCTCGATAGTAAATAGAGGAGACAGAATTCGAATGAGTTTGTAGAATGAAGGGATCGAGTCCTCGGCATATATGATGTGAATTAGAGTAGATTGTGGCAGTTGTGAGAGATCATTGATCGAAAGCGAATATCAAGTAACGAGATAAAAACAGAACTCTGCAGAATCACCACTATTGACGATGAAAAAGAAGAGAGTTGCCGCAGCACAACACGACGAGAGAGGATTTGAAAGAAAAGCTAGACATAAAGTGAAGTGCAAAGAGAAGTGGGAAACCCAAAGGAGGGAGCTTGGAGAGCAAGTGACGCGTGCCATACTCCGGGTCAAAAAGCCTTTGGATATGTCAAGGCGCCACCACGTAAGTCTCCCGTAGATCCTCTAAAGGGCAGAAAACATTAAATTTGTAAATAGAAAAGTATATTGCCAGTAGATCCTCGAGCGCCGAAAGCCGTTACTGGCAAGCGAAACAGACAGGGAATGAGATTCCAGATGATCTAAGTAGTGAGTTGAGAAGGGTTTCAAAACGATCTTAGAAAGATCACAAGTTAGAAGCTATAAGGGCGATAGTTACCAGGATCAGAGCAGCATCCTTTTTTTCGGAATAGGTGTTGAACATATTGCGCGCTTCCAACACTGTAGGAAAGTGCTAGTATTGAGGCATAGAGAAAATAGTTGAAACGAGGGGCGGGGCTCAGCACCTCTGGTAAGCTATTCTGACTCCTCTTACTCCCGAAACAGCGGTCACCGGTGAGAGTTGACTATGCCATTCCGGCACTCGTCCTTCATAATTGTTCCATCTTCGAGACTTCTAGGTGCACTCCATGCACCTGAACATAATGAATATTACCAGGTAACTAGCATCACGGCACCTGAGAGGAGAAGGCCGCGGCAAAGATCGAGAATGACTACGAAGATCGTTTCTCAGGCGTTGAGTTTTAGTAGGAAATAGGAGGCCAAAGAGATGATTGGCGCTCTTTTTTTCATGATTAAGAGTATTAAGCAAACTAGAAGATCAATCAGAGCGAATGAAGGAGGAGGAGGTAACAGGATTGATTTTCAGAAGTTGTTAGAGAATCTTTTTGGCAGAAGGCTCCGAGACGACTTTGTCATAGGAGATATTCCAGAGGGAGGTCACGTGCGACTGGGGTTCGGGTTCAACTGAAAACGTTCCGGACTTTGCTGTCGTAAGAAGTTAATCCCTGCAATCGATTTTCTAGAGCGATAATGATAAATCTGGACAAAGCAGTGATCAGGAGAACCGAGAATTTTTTCCACACCCGATACCCGCTTACTGTCTCTAGCCTCTGAATGGCGCCATGAGAACAGAAGTCACGATCAAACCATCAGAGATTTTTGAGGAGAACAAAGATTTAGTCCAAGAGGAATGACTGCTCATCCATAACATTACAGTTCCCATTTTTTCGGCTAAAGCTGAAGCGTCCTTCAGAGTCAAAAGTCACTCCAGTTTATAGTATAGCCGTAGAAGCGACGCTATGCCCAATACGGCCGATCAAAGTGCCCCAAGCAAAACTGCATAGGCAGCAGTATGAGAGATGTCTTTGATGGGGAGAAAGATTAAATGTTATTTAGAGATTATAGGAGGATTGTGTTGCAGCAATTTATTCCGAGTTAGGGATCGCGAAGGTGGGTGTATTTTATAGAGGAGTAGATTACTATGGTTTGATATATCATTGGATTAGGTCAAGTGTTGTTTCATAGGTGAATGCGCTTGGGAACTGTATCCAGGAATGGTGTGTAGGTTCTTTCATTTAGTTTACTCCCATTCGATCCAGTTGAGAATACTTTGAATGAGTCGCTTCCTCCCATCTAATATCTAGTACATGAAGCAGGACGCCAACAATTCAATGTTGTGTTACATTGAAATCCTAAAGTAGAGGACCTTAACATGAGAGGAAGGATATAACAGTCTCGTGGAGCATAGTAGGAATCAAAAAAGGCATGTAAATCTGTTCTGTTAGGAGAACAGTATCAGAAGCTCAAGATTATTGTAGTAGAAGGAAGCAAGATTTTAAAGCCCACAGAACATCGAAGTTAGGAGATTCGAGATCTTGAACGTGTTATTAGAGTGTATTATTTTAAGTCAATAATTATTCAGAGGAATTATGAATATTATCATGCTGGATATTTATTAAATTCGAGTTAAGGATAATTCTTACCATCTGGGTTTCAGAACACAGAGCATAAAAGTAAAGGGTTAGAGTTTAGAGAGGTGATATTCCATGGATGCAGAATTTTAGAGTGCAAGCATTGATGTTGGTAAAGTCATAAGAAAGCCCCGCCTGTGCCAATCTCCTATCATACACGCACACACAATTCACCACAATAAAAAAAAAAAACAGACGAAACAAAATAGACAAAAAACTCAACATAGAAATGAAAGTGAAAAATATTCGTCGAAGTGAACGCTATAAAACTACAATTTAAAAACCTGAAATTGTAAACGGTTAATACCCTATTTACAACAAAATATCTAAAATTGAATAATCCAGAAAGTTTAAAAACAGTCGCGCACTCACCCGCTCTCACGAAATTACGTAAAAAAAAAAAGAAAAAAAAATCATATTGATCAACTAAAAAAAGTAGAAGATAAATCTGTATAAATTATAATAATGGCTGTCCAAATAGGTAAATGTTACGCTAAAGCCCAAGTTGGAGAAACACTAAAAATCTAAGTTAAAAAGGAAATCGAGGAAAAAAAAAACATAACCTAGTACTAGCTATCTATATCGAACTAGATTTATTATTGAATCAAAAAAATTCTCATAATTTTTCACCCAAAAAGTAAGAAGTATCGGCCATATTAACCAATACCGATACCCCCAAAAATGGCCGATACTACCGATACCGATACTATCGGTACATCCCTAGTAATACTCAACAAAAAGTTTACCATAACCTTACCTAATACCTAACGGGTAAATCAGTGGTTCTCAAACTTTTTCGATTCGCGGCTCCCTTGACTAATGCAAGTTTGCCGAAGTCACCCCGTGTAGATTCTAAAAAGAATATATATATATATAATTTATATAATATATAATATAATATATATATATATATATAATATTTATTATTATATATATATAATATATATATATATATTTATATATATATAATATATATATTATATTATATAATAATATATTAATTTCTGAAAATTTCATTTCACTTAATAATAATTATATTGACCACATTCACTTGCCACAATCTCTTTTACTACTAAAACCACGTGAACCCGAAAAAAAGTTTTATGTAGAATCAGAACGTGTCGATAACGTAAAAATACGTTCGAATTCGTTTGGCCATTTTTAATTTGATGACATATCTGATATTAGATCCAGATATATTGCTCTAATATGGAGAAAAGTTTTACACTGTCTCTTTGGATTATATCATACATCTTAGATATTTTGCTTGTTAAAAATTAATTATCAAAGAATAATAAAAAGGTAGAGTACTATACTAAGATCGTATACGGAATATAATCAAATGCCTTGAGTTCTAAATCTTCGAGAGAATATTGCGTAATATTATAGATTACTGTTGTTTTTTTTATATTTTAATGTATATATGAGTGTGTGCATTGAGATGTATGTCGAGCAGTGTAGATAGCAGAAAATGACCAAGTGCGAATGGCTTTCCTTCGACTCTGACCGTCACACATAATGGCCTTGCACTCTAACTCTCGAGGCGATGCACTGACGATATCACCTCCACTAAACATGGCTAAGACGCCGTAACTTACATCTAAGTCGAAACTCTACGTCGAGAGAGTAACACTACCACACATGATGGAGATAAGAATGCATCCTACACACTCCTGTTATAAGTATATAACTACAGAAAATAAACATACTTTAACACAACAACCCAGCACAAATACATTCAGATCATCCAATACTAACAACTACTTTACACTAATTGTACCTTTGTCTGAAAGGGTGAGTATGTGCCTGATGCAAAACTAAGCAAACTCTGCACGTCTAACATCCCTTCCGGCTCAAGCATCTCGATCCTAAACATCGAGTTTTTATGATCATAAAATCATTACTCCCTTCGAACTATCGACCTACATAAAACACATATATGGCTTCTGCCACATGAGAGATTAAGCCTAAACAGCATACAGGACTATTTCATGTAGCACTATTTATGAGAGAGGAGATACTGCGTTATACTACTTCAGCGAGACGAGAATTCATATAAACACACAACTCATCAAGTCAAGCAGTATGAAAGAGCCACTAGTGAGACGGAATTTATTCAAAAAGTTTACACCACACATCAATTGGATTGCGAGCTCTCCTCAAATGTAAACGAGTTTAAGGTAGACACGGTGAGGAGAGCAGATACACATTCAGATATCGTAACAATCAGTATTCTGCATAATATTTAAAGACCCTTCACACAGAGTAGCCGAGATACGTTCTACACCCATATAGTGATTTGTTGGAACGTCTACATTGTATACATAGTTATCAACACTGAGTAATATTCTACCCATAATATTTTTCAATACCCATATGTAATACCATCGTCATACTATCGCGATCGACCATATCGGTAATCGTAGACCTTACCACCTAATCAAAGTCTCTTAAATCCTATAACATACTTACTACTCCAAAACACATCTGCCATCTCTGCGAATATATAGGATCAAGTTTTTATCACTGCACAATAGTGTGACACGGAGCGTGAATGGCGCATGACGTCTGGGTCTTCCATATCTCAGTCATAAACTGCGAGTAGACTTTACCATCAAACCCGCTTTCTCCTCCCTCCCGTCGATCTCTGAAGACGCTTCCATCGACCTTAGTCTGCAGATCACTAATTGAAATTTCAGCGGTCACATGGTCAATTGCGTGATATGGATGTTAGCAAGAATCATCATATCACTAAAACTTAATGAGGATATTTAATCTTATATATCTCAACACGCTTTCGAACACATGCAACAAACAATGTTCCACATAACCATCCGCAATGATAACATCTACCCCCTGCACTAAGAAATAATGTAACCGCACAACACCAACACACACTCTACCACCGAATAAACTCTAACATTAACAAAGTTCCACATTAATAAAAGCCAGTAAAGTAACTAACATTGCATACAAACGTAAACTAATTCATACTTTTTCAAGCATATCTCTAACATTTAACGTTAATTTTTACATCGACAGTAATATTTAACAAAAATTTATCATAACCTTTGTCTAATTATCAATAATACCAAACGAATAATTGCAAACAAAGTTTATCCAAATATTAAACATAAAAAATAATTCTTCGAAAAATTTCATAGGCAATGAAAATTTACTGACTTTTAAAAGGCAGTAATCAAATCCACAACCCCTTCCTCCAGCCCATCCACTGCACCTCTCCCCCCTCTGACTCTCCTTGAACCGGTCACCCAGCCGCACCAGCCCACGGCGCGCCTCCCTTACTCACACCGCCTCTACCCCTTCGTCACCCAACATGGGGTCTTCACGCATCTCTGCGTGACTCCCGTGCCTACCACTGCGAAAATCTCGTTTCGGTTAATAATGCATGGAGTTTGATCGTAGGCTGTGATTCGATGCTAGTCTTCAATGTCTAGAGCTCAAAAGCGACAGAGCTGTATGTGAACAGTGTGTGTGGAGTAAATAATTCATCGTTCACTCACGTATTCACTCTCCTCGTACCATGTACTAAGCATGTTCAGGCAACTTTAAGAAACGCGACTTATGACAGGACTCGAACGTATTCTAACGGATCAAGTCATACGAGCCATGTGTACATATCCTTAGGATTTCAAGTTTTATACGCCACAAGTAAAGTCGATTTAGTTACTCCCCTTAACTGTTGCATCCTAAGTGACAATTCTCCTCTGGCCTCACGTAGCGAACATAACTTATTGCTTAATAGAACAACAAATGTGTATAAATCAGTAACGCTTCCACAGTCTATGTCTTATGCGTCTCTGTAGTTCGGAACTGCTCATCTGTTATTGTTAAGTTATTATACGTCCGCAGAGGTGCGAAATAGCCGAAGTTCTCTTACGGACTCATGTAATGGACCACTATCTACAAATATTATCCGCATCTAAACTACTGGATAGACTTGCAGCTCGAACTCTCTCGAGAGATGTTCTTAGTCACATCGATGCCCTGCCATCCCTTCTCCTCACAGGTTTGAAATAGTTGTGCGATGCCTTACTCTGTATTCATTTGGTCACGGTGCACAGTGATCGAATATTAGATTAATAGTTATAGAGGTACGAGGCGGGTGCGTGCCCTGTGAGGACTGCTGCATCCGAGTATTGTAAAGAAAAAGATGTCTGGGCGCGTTCCGTGTCTGTACCTCCGCCACGTCGTCAATCTATCATTCCTAGGTCGTAACCGCAGACGTGCAGCTTATCATCCTGAGTGGTTGGAAGCTGAGCTCTGCGACTATATGTCTCAGTACCTCAATGTTCACAGAAAAAAGGTATATGCTGCATCTGATTCTTACTATACTATTGTTAGCCGTCTATTATAGGTGTTTCGCTCTATTACGTATGTATGTGTCTATTACTAAGATCATGTGATAAGCCCTTGCTCATCTCACACTGTCTTAAGTTTCTGATCATCGCTATGTTGTAGTATATACATCATTACCATGACATTGCTGAATTTACACGATCTGCCACTATACGGCCTTGCCGAGCCGCTGGCGCTAAGTCTAACCATTGTAACATAGATTATAGACTGAAATGCTCATACTGCGTTCGAGTAAAGTATATTGGTTATCTCTGCCTTCGGGACTACGGGAAGACTTGTGGTGGCGCTTGACATTATCCAAAGCATTTGACCGGGATGGCAGCGTCTCAGCATCTCAGAGCCCATCTGCACAGCTCAATCTAGTAAAAACCGTTTTGGGAGTATACACTTTTCTCTTTGGGTTATTCACATCTTTATGTCGAGTTCATGTAGGTCTGTCAAGCCCGAGATGCTGAGTCTCAATACTGAATCGGCTCGTAATCGTTAGATGGCATGCAACTTCATCTTATATCTGAGACATGTAGTAGGATTGTTCGATCACTTCAGAGGACTACTCTGTGATTATCGAATCGTGTATTTGATCAATTCCTAGACGTTTCATACAGATGACTTTCTGTGTACTGCACACTATGTTGAGCATACGATCATTATCGTCACTTCTAGGTTAAGCGGATATTGCCTTGAGAAACGATGGCAGCATCGCTTCTACACTGTCGTCTCAAGCATACTATTGTATAACAAGTGTGGGGACTCACCCTCTCATCTGAGACTTCTAAGTATATTGGTCCTGTTAGGTCGTCATATATTAACCTTTCGATTTATCACGAGAGAGATTTTTTAGTACGCTGCTCGATCTGGATAGATATCTTTAGGGTTGGTAAGAATACTGTCACTCAAGCTTTGTCTGAGATATTTAGAGTTACTTATAGAAAACCCAATTTCTACAGAATCAGTGCTCTCTTCTTCTAAGACATTCTTATACTTTCCTATCGTCTTTTGACAGAGATGAGATAACTCTCTGTCGAGCTCTCTACTGATAATGACAATAGATATCAATCATATTCCTAGTCGTCATCTTTATTAACAAAATAGATGACTACTCGAAATCTATCGACTATGAACACAATAGTTAGCTAGTAGAGCGGCCTCTACAATGGAGAGATGAGGGAGAGGTGTCGGGGAGGAGGCTGAGGCGACGACGTGTTTCCTCGACCTCAGTATCTGCTATTAACACTAGCTAATACAAAAGCGTATCTATCCACTTCACTATAATATGAGTAGATATTTTATCACTAGATCTCATGAATCTATTGTGGTATTGATGTGCATCTGTGTTCTGGACACAGCGTCTCTCATTGTGTATAAGTGGTTCGATGCAATTAGGATGGCTTAAAGATATCTTGTATATATCTGTCTCTAGCTCAATTATCTAAGTTCGTTGGTACGATCATATGATATTTGCGGTTCAGCTAAGAGTTGAGTGAGAGATTCTTTTATGCTCTATAATTATTAATATAGTAGTCTAACGTAGCGGAGTAGTGAGCATATGATGGACCTATTGACCTCCAAGCTAGTGCCGACACCTAAAAACATCTATCTCACCTTTGACACGAATCTGTACACTCGCTGACTTTGCTCCCAGACACAAGGAGGATTCCTGCTGCCGAGAGACTATCATTTCCAGTTCTTGATGTTCAGCTGTAGTTAGTAATCTGCGATCTGTTAATGAGCGTAATATAGTCAGTCCTACTGGAATGTGCACTTTCTTATGTCCTTAGCACCTATCTCAACCTCACCTATCAATCATCACTTTATCAATTGTATGTGAGAATTCAATTCTACCTTATATAACGAGAGCAGGTCTACTGCTTTTAATCTCCACTCACAATAAGAATGCCAATTTGTCAAAAGTCCTAAAAAATTGACTCATTTTTCTAGTACACGTCAGAGTCTATGAGCGTTTCCCTATAGACCATCCAGAATTTGCTTAGTCGTAGTGTCGTTTCAGTTTTACGATCTCTTTCCAAAGAGTAAAGTTTTATTTACTCACAAATAAGTGAAAAAATTTAAAGTGCATAATTTCAGGTGTCAATACCGTGAGTGGGAGTAGACGCAAACTGTAAAACAAAAAAAAATAAAAGGTTCTAATAAGGACACTTGCCATGAAGTCTAGCTGAAACCAGTTCTCATAAGAATAGCATCTCCGGCGACGTGAGCATTTCCACTTACTAAGAGTGTATATAATCTAATATAGTTCAATATCTACAATCGCATACGGAGCTGTAATTGCTTTGCATTTTTATGTACGAGAGTATATCAATATATGATACAAAGACTAATATCAGTATTTAACATCTCTACCAACGTGAGCAGCTCGCCTTTTCATGAAGCTCTCCTGAGCAACGAGCAACTGATGTATGAGTGATGAATCCTGCTTTCCTCATTATATTTCAAACCCTTACTGAAGAATTAGTAGGATTCTTTGCATCAAGACTCTTGATGAAGTTAACTGTCTCGAGAACTCACGAGACAGATGCTTCATTCACTTCAAATATGATCATCACACTCAGGATAGGGCTAGATCGCTAAATAACACATAGTTATGTACAACAAGTTCATATGAGCTATAAAGACACATATTGAGATGAATATCAAAATCTTGCATATCGAGAGTGAATAGAGGCATATGTGATCGCTCTAAGTCGATAAATCATTGTGAGAAGCTAGATACAGAAGAGAATCCTTTCACTCGGTGGGGCATGAAACTGGGCCAAGGTTTTCATTACTCCTCTATAGCATGCAGGACATGAGATACTATCAGCACTTCTATAGAAAATATCCTTTCCTCCACCACATGTGTATGCAGTGAGCTCCGTCATTGTCACAGAGATAGTAATAGGCTAGGAATCGCTAATCTCTACTCCACTAAAAAAGCACTATGCGCTTCTCAGTCTCAGATTCATCAACATATGAGAGATTCACGCTTATGTTACTATGAGCATGTCACAATTAAAGCTGAAATTCAGTTCTGATCGGTATATGAGAGAAGAAGATATACGAATCCATCTTCAGGAGAGTATAATTTTTAGGAATGTCATAATTTGAGGGTAGTAAAATCGAGCGGCGCGTCTTCTACTGAGCTAATATAGTAGTATTATGCATTTTTCGAATTGCTCTGTATTCTATGATGAGAAGGTAGGCATATTGCTCAAGTCTATCCTATTGGTTAATCTTTCACATATATGTAGCATTTCACAAGTACGAGGTCCTTGTACCAATATTGAATAATTATAGCTCAAACACTAAGCAAGCCTAAGTACTGGAAAATCATTCAATTTAAGAATATGTTACCCCTACTATGAGGATATATAGTCGAGCGAAATGGAGATTTATAAGTTATCGCGATTAAACATCAAACATCAATAAACAGTTACATAATACATATATATTTGCATTATTATCCTAAGATCTATTTTTAATTTATAATACATTACTTGGGCACAACAAATATGAAATATTAAATCAACACTTCACGTAATTAAGCCTTCTCACAGAGGAGATCTGTCAGCTATGATAGTTAGAACCTTGTCAAGATTGAAAAACAAGATTGTAATTATACTTCCTAGATTTACTTGATGAATTTATATACTAGTATGTAATTTGAGTATGTCTATGAGTATTTGGCACTAGAACACTACACACACACTAGGGTCATGTGTACTGCGAGCGCGCTGCTTGTAGTCATTGAGTATACGGATACATCCAGCTAATGATATGGTAGATGGTCCAATAATATTGTTATACTGTGCAGTACACACTTATCACACTAATGACATTGAGATTATTAGTTAGAGACGAGTTGATATATAGAAAGAACCTTTTTCGAACGAATATTGGTCTGCCTGAGGTGATATGGTTACGTGATTCATAATTTAGAGAGAGGTATTCGCTCATCGTCAGTTGTATATGATGAATTATAACTGTTGCGTGTACAGTGCTGTGCTCATGTAATCTCAGATTAGTATCAAAAGTTCTTTTTATAACTCATACTTTAACAGTATGCCTTGAACTAATCAGGTTCATGAGCCAATCTCCTCGATCGGGAGTATTTCGTGTTAGGGTATGCGAGTTTTGTGACTGTCAATGTCTCACATTACATGGCTTTGTAGATCACGGATTAGTATTGCTTTTTGAGTCTTTGTAAGTATCTATATTGTGATATACTATTGAGAGTAACGATTTAGCAATAAATATACTCGTTGATCAGTTGTCATACTACACAGAACTTGTTCTCAAATTATACTATATAGCTCTATCTATTCCGAGATCAAAACTCACTAAATAAGAGAGAACACTAGCACTGAATCTCATACAAGTATATCATAAGGCGCCTAAAGAGGAAGAGAGATGAGGATATGAGTCTAATTTGATTTACCGAGATTTAACGCATTAGAGTCGATATCGTCAGCAACCTCAAGATCTCTGGAAAGAGACACATCATACACACTATAAACAAGAATAAGAAATTCTATATTTTATGATATTTTTGTATTTTTTTATTTTATCTACTTTCTACCTTATTTATTTTATTCTGACACGGTTATTATTTTTTTATACTTGAGAGTGTAACTTATATTATACTCTTAATTATAGAGAGATAAAGTGTATAAGTATATATTAGTCTTTATTTACTTATTATGTTGTATATAGTAATATTCTAAATATAGTAAGTATTATAGATATTATTAAACAGGTATTATATGAATTTGAATCATGTATTTATTCTGAACTTGGAAACAACATCATGTTTCCAGATACTCTAGACAGACACCTCTCACATACATATCTAAGAACAACTATACACTTCACTTTTAGTTCGATATACGATGTTTACTTAATTCAGCAATCGAGCATCCTACCTATGCCACAATTTATACAGTCATCACAGCAAGCCGGGAAATACTAAAATATAGAGAATAAATCCGTCGTCCAGCGATGCGCACATGGCCATGACTCCTCCTTCCTTCGTCTCTTCATGTTTCCTTAAATGCTTCATCACATAACTTTCTCCTCCCTGTTTTGCACCTTCGACTATTTTGTGCGATATTCCTCTTGATTCTCCAGCTATCAGTCATGAGGAGACCCCACCTCCGTGGCGGTCTCTGAGGCGTTTATCCTCCTGAGCTCAAGTGATTCGATATTCTCTTCAACTCAGAATTATCCTGCTCTTTCCAGACTACACGATGAACTCCTGATTAGTACCGCTACTGCTTAAAGAAAATTGCTCAGCATATACTTCGTTTCGAATATTAATGGTTTTACACATCTGTTTATATGACACGCGTGGATTGTAGCTATGCTCATACGGGGGGACGTAATTCTCACTCTGAGTTGGTTAAAGCGTGGTGATGAAGACTTGGTGGTTGTATGTTAGCTGGAGCTCAATCACCTTGAGTCCTGCGTATATATCGGGTGGTGTTAACGTGTTTCGTTCACCGCGCGAGAAATCACGTGATCATTGAGCTCTATGGAATATAAATACTCATGTTCAGCCTCCACTTGATGTGACACATGCCACACTTGCTCCTCACCGCCTCATTAACTTTTTAAGCTAGTTATCAACGATGTGGTTAGATAATACCTAAAATGGAATCTGACTTAATATATGTTTGCTTAGCTGAGTATTATCTGCTAACTGAACTATGACACTACATTGGCACATTGACAACTATGTTGAGTTGGCAATTGCTCAGTATTATAGATCAGATGGACACGCGCGATAGCGTTGATCATGTATAGAGTGGAGAGTGAGTATGAGGGAGGGATATAAGGGAGTAATAATATATGATAGGTATATATAAATTTACTGAGATTTATTACTGAGCTTTAAATAAGAATAAATACTAAATTATTACACTATTATTTTAACTATATAGGATATATTATATATATATTAACAAATATAATAGCTCAATAATATTATTTATTATGATTATATGCTGTTCATAAATAATACTTTATGTATTATTTGCAATATATAGTTGCGTTGGTCTGTAAGGGTGAATCATTAGAAACACAGGTTACTGCATGAAATATTTTTTCGTTAACCATCAATATATACTGCTGTCTATGAAATTATTAGATCTGTTAATCTATATGTATCATTTAAGAGATCATGCTTGTAAAATGGTAATGATAATAGGTACTACGTCTTTTATGTTATTAGCAATGTATCTTAAAAGTGTATAATTTAATACTATTAGGTTAGTTAATGTATATATAATTATATGGTATAATATGTTCCGTCTCTCCAAATAATTCGTGCCGTAGTATTTTTATTGTAATGATTATATAAAGTATGAGTAATAATGCTTCCTTAAATGTTAAACATATATTTATATCTATAGTTACAGTAAATAGCATTATTTAGGCTTTATTTAATAGTGAAACATTGAGTTATGTATTTTATTAGCATATTATTGAATAGGATTATAGTATATATAAAGAACTTAATCTTTTTACAGATTATTATAACCTAATATATGAACACTATATATAATATATATACTACATAATATATATATAATGCATTGTATAAATATATATTTACTAATAGATATTACTAATAATCTATATTAGTATTTATATGTAGCTATGGAATACGTATGCGCTATGTATATGGATATTATCCTAACTTTTGAGAGGGTAGTAAAATTAATCATCAATTAATTAGTTACTATAGGTATATTTTTAGGTATATTATAACATACTATATTCATATATTACTAGTGTAGAATTTTATGCACTTTCGAATGGTCTGGTTAAAATTTCTATATTAATTATAGATATACATCATGTGCAGGGGAACCTGATTTTATTATATAACTTTAAGGCCGGCTATCCCAAACCCCCAAACCAGCGCCACCGAACGTGTCTGGTGCGGAGTATGTTGACGAATTTTGTGTTAAGTTCTTATTAGATTCGAACCAGGAAGTAGATCCAAACTCCGAAATAATCTGCTATCGTTTTATTCATTTGAGTCATGATTTGAACCAGTTCCTCTCGTAATGAGATGATAGCCGAACACAACCGGCGTCGCATTGCCGAACACATTATTCGGAGGTCAAGTAATACCGTATTATGGGGAATGAGATACTATCATTAGCTTTTTTATTTGATAATATATAATAGTTTTTTTCTATTTAGAACTGGGCATAATTCTGCTAAATTTCTCAAGATTCCTTTGCAGTGCTAAAATATATTTTAACTCAAACTAATTATATTTATTCTAAAAGTTTTCCCATTAAATCATATGCAAGCGGCACACTCACTATTTGATTGTTTTATCATAATACATTTTATCATTCTAACACTAAAACAATGTAACCAGAGTCACTATTATATACTAGTGAATCCTATTATGTAATGTATATAAACCTTCTCTTCCCTAATGTTTAAACGTATTCATTTTGAGTAATATTATGAAACATAAATATATAATAAAATTTATTCACCGGTTCTGGTTATTATTTTGCAAATTGACTAAAAATAAAATATAAATAAAAAAAATATAAATAAAAAAAAAATTGTATACTGAGTGCGTTGTATAACTATTATTTAATATTGAAAAATTTAGGAGATTATTCTTATTAGCACTAATTAATACTATATATTTATTACTCCTTAGTATAACAATTAGATTTTACTGCATAGCAAACACATGCTTCATAAATTTTGCATATTCTATTAATTTTTATAAGATATATTATATATTATGTATGTATGCTCCCTAAACCGTTATTGTCCTTATTGCCATATATTATATTATAGAAGTAATATACTTTTTGAGTCAGAATATAAACTATGTAGAGAAAATTAGTTTTACCCTATACTATGATGACATAGTAGAGACTAAAATCATTGTTTATGTATAGTATATAATTACGTAATAATAATTCTACTATATACTATAAACAAAAAAATGTCTTATATCACCTATTCCCCAATTATATTATATATTACGCTCATTGCAAATATTTCAATACTGTATTCAGTTAATAATAATATATTCCAAAACCAGACTATATTTTTATTATTTAATTTAATTTTTTATTTTAGAGTGTTTCTACTATATATCATAATATATATTAAAATATATATATATATAGAACCTTGGATCATATTTATATATTTAATATTATAATGATTGGTGTATCCGCTAAATATACTATACAACAATTTATATTATTACATACTTGATAATAATAGATCATATAGATAATTTATATTTATGGTACTTTACTAACCGGATTATTCACGTACAATCGAAGTATAATGCCACATCTTACTTATCTATATAGATTATAAATGTTATTATTTATATTAGTATACTGATATATACAAATATATCGCACCCAATTGGTTTCTTAGAGCTACTAATAGACTTATGTATATCTATGAGCTATAAGGGATAAAACTTATATTAAAATATTTATAGATTATTATATCTCATACACATAGAACAGTCGGCAAAAAATAACGTTTATGAGTTCACTATACATAAGAAATTTCTATACTTTACACAACATATTACATACCCATTCCTCTTCTTAACTTAGCCTTATATTTCAGTCGAGTCATAGAGCCTTGATCCATGAGCAGTATTTAACTATCACACAAAGTGATAAATTGTATATAGACTATATTAAGGCTTCTTATCATTTATCTTTATTTATGTCAGTCTGCCTATATACATAGCAAGAACAATCATTAATAGATAATAAGTATACTAATAATCTCGACGAGCATTATTTATATCACAACTAGTGAATCATTACTCTATCTCATTCTGAATGACCTAGAGTTCTTTAGATCTAAGTTCAAAATTAATTATATTACAATTCTATTCAAATAAAATGAGGTGAGATGTGAGCACAACTTTCTCCGAAAGATGTTTTATGTCACTTCTATCTGTCATCAGAAAGAATTGATGTTGTACTTATGACGGCAAAAGAAATCCCTACGAAAGGCTTGTGTCGGTAAATTTGGTATGGCGCACTGTCTTTTCACCAGTTACAATCTAGTCTTGATCTTGAGTTATTTACCTACATTTAAAAAATACTTTATTATTTTACTATATGGCTGCTTATCGAGTATTAGGTATTATACCTTATTAGTACAAGAAATATAATACCTCAACACTTAGATTTATATCAATACGTATTTGTGGAGCTTATTTATGTTAGTATTCCGATAAGTTTTTGGGTGATATTATGCAATATTTGAGAATAATATACTCAATTTGAAACTCTCTATTGATATATTAGTTATTGTATTTACATTAGGCGAGAATATTAGTATATTGGTAGATAATAGCGAGTTGTTGGGGGCATTATTATAAAAATATAACAGTCTGTTTCTTATGGTATTAAGTCAATATAAAAGACAGTAATTAAAATATATTAAAAAATAAACACCGATGGAATGTGTTGTGATAAATGTTTGAGGGCCAAAGAAATATCAAGAAGTAGACACATAAATTTTTGTTTTTCTTCATACTATAGTACTTGTCTATATCTGTTTTCATATGCTATGTGAGTTTTATAGTCCTTCATAAAGCGGAGTATTTATGCCATCATTAAGAAGGTCAAGTAAGATGACTAATTTGCATAGATGAAAATGGTATCACGCGCAATTATGGACAAAGTAGAAATGTTTTAGTTTGGTTAAGGAGTGGGAGACAATTTGAATATTTCACCTAATGGTGCTCAAAAATGAGGAGCTCATATCTATAAATGTTATAAAAATTAATATTACATTTCTGAGTATTGGACTTATGTTTTCCCCTCTATAATCCTTGCTATTTACATAACGATGACCTAAGTGCCACGTTTTTTATAAGTATCACATATATAATTGTATCTTATCATAAAACAATAATGCTTAGTTCGGGAGAAATCTTTCCTTTACTTATTCGGAATGGTCTCATAATATTTATTTATATACTCAATCAAATATTTAAACTAAATACTATAGTATTGTTATGAATTATAGGCAATATGCTTACTTACGTGATCAGCAACGCAACTCTACCTTAAGTTGTATATGGATGATCGAGCTGCATCTCACACTGGTCGTAATATATAAGCTATATTTATATGTAATTTGAAAGTAAAATAATATCACTAATGACTCTAAAATAAGAAAAAACTATTATTTACTAATATTTTATATTATGATCGAGATAATATATTATATTATGATATATTAATTTTTTATTATGTATTGTATTTAACGTATATAAGGTTTATGAATATAGATATATTACATATAAATAATAATAAGCACTAGAGAATATTAACATGTTAACATTATATCGAAAAAGTATATCAACATGAAGCTTCTTTAATATTCTCATCATCCTATATACAATGTATCAGTACTCCCAACAGACTAGCGATCCGGTCAGGTGCGTAACAAACACAATCATGGATAAAATAGAAAAGCTACGTTATATATGTGACAATATGTACGATATAATAGAAATTATTTAGCCTATGCCTTAGCCCTACACTCCCCTTCACTGACATTAATATTCATAAGGTCATGCACTATGTAGCAGTCTCACGAAATCCACTCCTACTAAGCTATTCACCGGTACTCGAGACGTGTTTTAATTGATCCCTCTAGTAATGAGTCAATCGTTCAGTGTAAGGGTTCATCCTTGACCCATCTTTGCTACTCGCTTTGTTGGAATCGGTTTCTGGGGCTCTTGTGCGACTGTCCAGCATAGTCCGCAAGCATGGCAGGCGTTACCATTTACCTGATTAGACCTTGCTTTCCATTCTAGCAATATATCTTGAATGAAGATCGCTCGACAGCAATGTTCGTCGCTCAGCAGCGCAATTCAAGTTGTCAGGCGAATAAGTCCAGGTGAGCATGTATGCGAAACTGATCTTGAGTGACATGTGTGCACCCAACATCTGACGGATACGTTTTGTTCTAGAAGTGCTATCACAATATCAACGTAGTTAATCTAAACCCTAGGTGAGCGATCCACAAATGCGCAATAGCATCGCCCATACAATGTCACATCAATATTCCCGCTCAATTGCTCATGCTTATTATCGCACACCTTGTCTCGCTCTGCCAACTCTCACATTGTCCAGAATGACATCTTAGGCACATTCAGTAAGTTACATGACCAATTCCTACTTTTAAGTTTGATCTCCCAGCCGCAACTTTGCGGTCTCTTTCAACACCGAGACAGTACTCGGCTCTTACTATTAACATTCCGAGGTTTCTATAAAACGCGAGAAGATCGATGTCATCTCTTTGCGAGCGATGACAAAACTATTCTGCAGACTATATACTTTCTAGATTGGATTACTTCGTTTACCCCTTTCTTTCACGACCAACACATATCTCCAGTCCACAATCTCACTCTACCCAAATAGTGTTCATTCTACTCATTTCTATCAATGGATTGCTCACACCAAGCAATGTCGCCTATAGGATGTAGATCCGAGTGGCAACGAAAAACATAATGATATCTTTGATTTATTCGACTAACTTAACCTCGATACGAAAGAGCAGCATGACGGTCTATCTACGCGTAACTCATCATTTTTTCCTCACCTGGCAGAGTCAATCAACACATGGTAGAATTTATACATTCTTCTCACTAGCCTGTTGGCCAGACACGCCTTTATCAGACCCATAGCGCACTCTAGACTTAGTCCTTTACATTTCACACAACGATTTAATTGCACCAGCCACCTTTCCTGCCATTTACAACAAGCTCTTTCCTACTAAACTCTCGCAGTCATCCGTATCCCTCTTCTCAAGTACGGTAATCAATTATTAGCCTAAATGAGAAAGCTACTACTATACACATATTTATAAGCTCGACTACTAATTGTCTCCCATGTAATTCTGAGCAGAGGCAACACGTCTAGGCCATGATCATGAGCATAGTATCCACTATTGCTCATACTCGAAAGACTAGCGCTCCATTTCAGCACCATTGAACTCTCTAAGCTCCTTACCATACATATGTAGCGTTGCCAGCGATGGTCGGAATCACCTTAATTCTGTCTAACACACACTCTGCAGCAAAGTTCGTCTCATAAATCATACTATCAATCTCTTGCAGATCATCAGCGCCACACTCTATCTTCATCCAAAGCATCTGCTAATAAATGGTACACGGATAGGTGCACCGCCAAACTTGAATGGCAAATGACAATGAAGAGCAGCACGTTGAATTTATGCCCACTGTCCGCACACACGCTTTCAATTTTATATATCTCTCAGTACAGATAATACTATAGTAATGTAATAAGCCTACCAGGTGTATGAACATACACACAGAGCTGCTCGTATTCTAGAATTGCACACAGCTCACTCGACTTCATTAATACTAAACCAATCACCTTTTTGACACCAGAATCTACCTAGCTTACCGAGACGCCTCACTTATCCAGCTACACAGGACAACAAGTAGCTTATATGATTCTTCATCTCATAGTAATCCATACGAATGCATCTGAGAGAGCATTGGCTCTATATTCATATTCTTACTGGCTGAGATATATCTCAGCATTCGACAGTCTGTTGGAAACATATAAGTAACATCCTCTTAACACACACTAATACAAGCGCCTGTTGTCCAGTCGCAGAGTGAAAAGCGCAAATAACGAATAGGCAGATACACATTATCCACATTTTATTCATATGCGAAATTCTGCCGACACACGATATACCTGAATTCACTAATATCAACAACTTTCGAAAAATGTTCAGGAGACAGTCGATCGGAGGAAAATGTAGAGTGATGGCCTGATGTGATTTGATGCCTGGATTGAGTGGAGGGGAAGAATGAAGATATATTATGTGTACTATAGTGTAGTTACACATTACAGGAGATCTAGAATACTGGCAGAGACACGTGAGTTACATGATAGAGATGGGCTCTAATAAGGATAATGATATACACAGCGCTTAGTATGGACGTGTTAGTCAGTAATGGCAATTACTACTATTCTTCAGAGTGTTATTACGCTGATTGGATCGAATTTATCGTGCATATGAAAAAAGCGTACTGCATCATATTAATGGAATCTGAAAAAGACACGTTGCTATTGATCTGAGTAAATGTATTGAAATCAGTCTAGTCCTAGAGCATTACGCATGGCACTGCGTGTCAAATCTGTGGAGACTTAGTGATTAGGTCTATATGCCTATTATACAATTGTTGGCATGCAAATGTTGCGACTAGGACACCAAGTGTACTGCGAGCGGTTGGTTCCTCTGATAATGTCTCGCTGAGTTATATTCGCTACAGGATATTTGGTACTATTCTCATTTGAGCAAGAACGTAGAGGGTGTCATGGCGCAAGCGTAAGTGGGAAAAAATCGTTCGTGTGCCGAGCGTGTGAGAAAAAACTGCACAGCATCCTCCATACTTTGGGTAGTTGAACAGAAACAAGAGATGAGAGACTTGCTGAAGTGGCCCACGTTTGCTACCATACATCAACCTCTCTAGTGTCATCGCAACAGTAGAATGAACTTTGGTGGGGTGATGGTGGCAGCAAGTGGTCTATGAGATGAGAGGTTGAGTAGGTATCTGTTACCTAGAGAGACAGTAATAATCGGACAGGTGTCGAAAGAAGGCTCGCGATTGTTGGAATAGTACAATTATAAGTGAGATTAAAAGCCTTCTCGACGTATTACTGGTGGATGGAGTGCACCGCAGAATACTGTCCGTCAACGTTCAATCGCACAAAGGGATTTTAGATTACTTTGAGCTTAAGGAGTGGTCATTGCAGCTAATGGAAGAACGACAGCAGTAGCTGATAGACGTGTCATTAAATTATATATAAGAGGGTAGATTTGTGCATTAAAGGCTTGTCATAGAAGATCCGATGAGGTTTGTGATGACATACGTTGATATGTGCGAAGACATCTAGTCTAGTAGGAAAGCTGTTATGCGAGCTAGCGCAAGTGGCTGTGTGTGCAGGTTGCAAACGAGATCTGCGAGAGAATGTTAAACCGCAGTATCCTAAGCTATTAATGCAGCGATCGTCGGTAGACTTCGCGGTGCTATCAAACTATGGCGACTGGTGTAAGCTGGTAGCGAACACATGGTGAGCGATTTCATCACAAGATATCATCAGAATGGAAAGGGAAGGTGTAGTGCTAGGTAGATGGAAGGACGCACTGCTCATGAGCACTTAGCGGACTTATTGACTAGGACGAGTGACAGAAAGGCCCCAGAAACACTCATCACAGTAGTCAGAGTGATGGTGCAAAGCGAGGGACATATAGCTCCTCTATCTACAGAGGATGATCTAAAACATTGTCAATCTGGGTGAGGTTTGTTAGAGATAGAAATTGAATAAAAGATGCAAGTAAGAAGTACAAATACTAGTACAGCGTATTGTATGTGTGCTAAAAAGAATGAAAATAATGGGTAATAACTGAGAGAATACACGATATAAATTTTAGTTATGAACTGAGTTTTGGTCACGATTGTGTAGAACTGTAAATGAATGATTAGTGACATTTCTTATATTAATAATTTTCTTTGCTTACATATTTTCGATAGTTAAGTGACAATCTATTTCGAACTTTAATCTTATTAAGAAAGTAAATACTCAAAACCGAGCTAATACTAGGAGAGAAATCAATTATCAAATTTAGAAATAAGTGGTATTTGCGCGACAGATAAAAATTAAGTAAAGTCGTTATGTTCTGATAGGACAGTAAAGAGTGCTTAGGTAATATGGTCAGTATTGTGCGTAAAATATTAGAGTCGCAAATAACTGAAGTAAGCAAATTGTAGCCGGCGATCATCATTAAGCTAGCATTGAAGGAGCGATGCGTTAAGTGGATTCCTAGCACAACCACGTAAGTGTATACTATAGGGATGATACCCTTTTGGAGCAACATGAGACGATTAATCACAGAACATAGTGCGAGGAGAAGAGGCAAACTGCGACTAGTCTCCTCCGATCGAACAGTCTATAGGTTTGGTTATTTTTCGTAGTACCATGAGGAACGACTAAGTCGTTGTACTTAATTAATGTATAGCATTGAGGGGGGAGAGGGGGTACACCGGCGAACTCGGCTTTCTTATCGTATGTTGCATATTTCTATGATATTAAATTAACATTAATATATTTTCATATCTCATTCTGATAGTCTTTGTTATCGTACAGACCTTACTCGATCCCAGTTTCCTTTCGGGTGAGTGAGAAACTAGGTACTAAAGAAATAAAGATATTATTTTATTGACAACGGTCAAATATACATCATGAGATAATTATACTTTGCCATCTAGGCATACTATATTATATATATGATAAAATAAATAAGTATATTAATAAATTAATGATATAGCTATAATTATTATTATTTATAGAAGAATCAAATAATTTATTAATATTTTTGATATATTTTTATTTATGCTAAAATCTTAACAATTTTTTATTTATTCACTAATAAAATTTTATTAAAAGAGTTTTAGTGAAATATGCCAAATTTTTTTATATTTGCATGAATCATACATCAAAAATGTAATGCAACGTATATTAAACAAAACCTTATGAACAACACGGGATAAGTGTAAAAAAAATATTAATAATATAATTATAAGAAAATTATTTGTATTTATTTATTGTTATTATATACCACTTTTCACTAAAGAGCTTTTATCAATGTATAATAATAATAAATCGTTTATTATTTTTATATGAGTATATAATATAGTCAAAAGTAATAGATTGAACACTAGTGAGTAACCAGTTAGGCCAATAATCCAGTTGGGTATACTAACAATAATTATATGTATTAATATATATATATAAATTAATAATTGCAGAAATATACATGTATATGCGTGTACAACAATCGATATATTTAATATTGCTTCTACACAGTTGTGAGAAACACGCTATAAATCTATACTCTCTATAATGAAAGTGAACTTAGTATAAAATGTTATATGCAACTCTTCACTTAATATATATGTTGATATTTTTCTTTTTTTTTCCTTTTTTTGGCGAACCTAAAAATCTATTACAAATAATAAATAACAAAGTACTACAGTGGAAATATACTAATAAAATTAAAGGCCTTTTTAGATGATAATTTATCTAGCACTATAAGAAATTCAATATAAACTTTTTTGAAAGGTAAAAAAATAAAATATTGGCCTTCAATACTAGAGTTAAAAAAAAAGTTATTTATTTTATAAAAAATGACATGAATTTTGTTGTAAATCTATCCACCAACTTCTAAATATTTGTTCGACCCTAATCAATTCTGTTTTGTAACAAAACTTAAGTCAAATCTTATAATACATTTTGTAAATAAAATAATTTTATTACCTAGCGAGTAGTGAGCAAACTTTGGCGTACAGAAAATTTAATCTAATAATATAATAAAGATGTGCTATTATCGTATCGAGTTTTATAATATAAAGGCCTAATAATAAATGTTATTACATTATTAATTTTTTGACAAGATAAAACAAAAACATAAATGAAATTAGTAACAATTATTATAACAACAATTAATATTCAATTAAAAAAAAATTCACGGCAACTTAAAAAGAAAAAAGAAGTAAATATATTAAAAGATTAATTTAGTTCGATAAAGTGAAATTTTGTCCAGAGCAGATATATTAATAATGGAAAGAGCGTACGTACACTATTTTGTTAGACTATAGTATGAAATTCTGGTTGTATACTTCCCATATCAGTCAACGCTTCGCGAGAGCTACACAATCTAACTCTTGCCGGAGAGAAGATATGCATTCAAGCAGATTAACTAGTTATTCAAATTAATGGATATTTCGTTTACTCGTGAATTCTTCTATGCGAACACAAACTGTTAGGTCATACCAAGAGATAAGAGTTAATGCTTAACAAATAAATATTAGGTATTAAATTAACACAGGTGTTCTTAGTAGAGGTACATCCAAGGATAGAGGAGAGAAGTGTTTGCAGCGAGTACAAGCTGAGTAAAAACAGAGAAGAAAATGGGTTGACTGACAACAGCCAGAATAATCTCGAAGAACTTTTTTGTTAATAATTAACTTGTTTTTATATTATTGCTCTATCTGGTAAGTTCTTACTATCTTGTATATATATCTTGTATTGGTATTGCACAGAGATAGAATAGAAATGATAATAATACAATTGATTAATTATTTTTATATTTTATATTTGTTACAAATCTAATAATTACACGAAATCATTTATCAGTATATCTAACCTAAGTGTATAGAGCACGTTAGTTGTTATGCTGCGTTGATGTGATCTATATTCAATAATATAAATATCTTAATACGATTTGCAAAGGGGAGAGTGCCATAGGGCTACGATATCATTTACGAGAAATGACCCTCGGAAAATTATATATAGAAAAATATTTATCCTCAAGTGTCCCCAAGAGGCACATTAAAATCATATTATACTCTCATAGCAAAAAAATATTATCTATATATTATTATTATATAACAAATAAAATCAATAATTTTTTTACCACAAATTAAATATTCACTAATTAATGCACTCCGAAAATGTATTATCATTCTGATCAAGCAATTAGACATAATAATAACACGAGGATATAGGTTATATTACGGTGATAATATATTTTCATTATTTAATGACTTACCTAAAAAATATGAGTATAATTAATCCCCCTCAGTATCCCCCCTGTTATATTGTGAATGAAAATATTATTCACTATTGATCTGTTATAATATAATTTACTATATATCCAAGATCACAATATTCAGATTCCAGAGGACTATAAATAATTCCTTACAACTTAAGAAAGTGTTAAAACCATAAAAATCATATATATGAAATTATGATGTAATATATATCCAAACCCTCACATTAAATAATAAGTATAGGAAATCCATTACGCAGCTAACGTATCCCTCAGCTTATCAAACTATTTTAGATTCTATTTGAGTAAATTCATATATACTAGCATATATTTATGAGTCTCATATTATAGGATTTAATAACATAGCATACATAAAATCAGTATATATCCATTTTAAATACTAACCTTTCACATAAATATATGGTCTTAATACATAAACAAGTGTATAATATTATCACATTATATAAGACTAATACATCATGAGCTAATTACCTATGAGAACTAGTAAGAAATATGAAATGTACATAACTATAGACATAACCTAATAACATATAACTTATCACGCACGAATAAGAGAGCACTACTGATATTAAATCATTATACAAATATTACCACTCACTTTAACACCTAGATTAAATAATACTACATTTGAGAGCATATACTAAAAACGATCATGATTATTCATTAATCATATTATTATCTCAAGCATATATCTAACATATAACGTTAATTTATAGCTTTATGGCACTACTACAGCATATTTTTATCGCAAAACTTATTTATACTATAACCTTGAATTGTGAATAAAATAGAAGTAACGCTTATGGTAAGTAAATTTATTCCCATTAACTTATGTGTTAATTATGCGAAAATTTATAAATAAAAATAAGCTCTTTGAATACGAGTTAATATATCCTATAGTAAAGCTGTAATACTTTTAACCGAATTGATTATCAGCTAAGTTAAATATATATAATAATGTAATAAATTAATAATATATATTATATAAATACCAGTATATTACTATATGATTTCACTTACCATCTTCACTCGTCATCACCTATATCATGGCGCAGGAGGTTGACTCGCCAACTCTCATACGAGAGGAGCAAGCCCTGCTTCAGCGTAAAGCAGTTGGAGTTTTTCCATCTACTGTGGGAGACAAGACCATTAACAACTCATCTAGCTAAAACACGTATATTTGGTTGGGCCAGTCTTCGAGTTTGTTGGGGAACGACTCGTCTTGTAAGAAGTTCGCATTATTTCTGCTGTGGTCCTCACAATAACACAAAATAAGTTCTTTATATACTTAACCACCGTAGTATACTATACTCCGTGCAATAGGGATTGTTATAGCACACCGTATTATCATGTATAAGGTCAGATAACAACTATCAATTTATAAATACTCTAGATACTACTGTAACATTATAGTACTTATATATATATTATTAATACCTACTATACTACAAGAGGTAATTCTTATACATAGACTGGAAGAAGGGGTAATATAAGATGGCTTCATAATGTCCGTTCTTGATAGTATTATACTAGCAAATTATGAGATGGCAAAGACATTTTTGGTGCTATGTTAGGCCGGTTAAGAAACAGATGTGGCCTATAAAAAGGATCTTTTCTCCCATCATCTCTTAAATCCATTTCACGTTTAATACTATATGCCGCAGTAGATACAGCAGAAGATGGGGTATCATGCTTAACTAGTTGCTGTATGATAAGAAGGTAGATATGGAGCAAAAGATGAAGAAATCATTGTGTTTTGTGGAGAACTGATGGAACTGGGTGAGTTCTATGAGTTTGTGGAGTCCCATCTCCAGTAAAAGACTGAGAGACTATGGGTGACTTGGTAATGGTTGAAGATCTAGCTCCGTCCTGAAGTTGGTATAGAGGCGAAGCTAAGGGAACATATGATATATATTCACCTGTTTCCCATTATTCTCCTTCGATGGAGAAGTGCGATGAGAAAAAAGGTATATTTACTTTTTCCCCATTATTCTCCTTCGGTGGAGAAGTGGGATTTGATAAAGAAGGTAGTTGCATATGACTTGCCTATCATACCTACGTAGTGCAGGAAAACTAAAAGAAGGTGTAACATTTAAAAAAAAAAAAAAAATTTTAACAGGTGTTTTAAGATCACTTCTCGGTGATGGGCAAGATATCTTCCATGTGTCAGATGGAACAAATGGTTTCATACTATAACGAAAGGAAATTTTTTTCTGATCGAAGAACCGGAAAGAGCAATTTTAAAATGAACGAGCAAGGAATGTTTTATTAATTGCTAAACATTTTAAAAGAACTTTATTAAAATATTTAAAATCATTCATGGACCGAACCAATTCTTAGCTAATTTCGTAGTTTGATGTGGAGGTTTGACATAAGACAGATAAACTCTCTCACCAATTTTAACTGTTCGTAAAGGAACATGGAAACATTGTCTTAAAACATATTTAGCCTGTAGCTTTTCACGAGCCAGTTCACGTATGTAAGCTGCTCTTTCTACCATCTCTGCTGCATAATCATGTAATATTTCATCAGTTTTCTTCGGGGATGGGAAAATTAGGTTAGAAAATATCGTAAAAAGCAATTAAACCATCTATTCCAAAGAAAATATGGGGTATTGCCTATAGACGTATTATATGTAGAATTTAAAGCAAGATGTGCAAAAAGAATATATCGAGACCAATCTCTGTGATTTGAAGCAACCGCATGAGGTAAATAATTAGCTATGCTATAATATAGACTTCCGTTAAACTGTTGGCTTGTGGTCTTCTAACTGAGACAATGACTGCCCTAACACGCCATAAAATTCCTTTAAAAAAATTCCTCATAAAAATATTGATATATTTTCCAGCTGAATCAGTTATAGAGATATTATAGGGTGCTTGATAGATTGAAGCTAAATTCTTTCTAAAGAGCTTTGTACTTGTTTACTAATAACAGGAACAGCAACTAATTCCGTATACCTAGCTGAACTATCCTTAAATACCAAAATATATTTTGCTCCAGAATGCTTACATGTAGCTAGAGGCACAAAAGTAACTAAATGCACTCTCGAAAAAGGGATCTAAGGTAAGGGATACGAGAATATTCCAACAGGTTTGGGATAATTACTTTTAGTTTCCAAACAACAAGCAAACTCCTTTCAAAAAAAATTACCAGTGAAGCTTGTTGAGGAAAAATATATCTTTATTTTACCTTGTAATCATTCCTATCAATAACTGGATGCTTCGCATCCAAAGATGCATGACAAGTCTCTATTACTGTATAAATAAGAGAATCAGGAACCTGCAATAAATATCTTTTCTCAAGTAAGAGGAAATATAATAATCCATAATGAATAACATGAGGTAAACGAAGTAATTGATTTTGAATTTAACCCAGCGTATTAAAACACTTAATCTAGGACAAACAGAGCTGATCTTTATTATAAACTTTAATATTCGTAAGATAATGGTTAAATATATATATATATATATATATATATATATATATATATATATATATATATATATATATATATATATATATATATATATATATATATATATATATATATATATATATAATATATATATATATATATATAAATATATATATATAAAAAATATAAATATATATATATAAATATATATATATATATATATATATATATATATATTCAATATATATATATATATACTTTCATATATGCTGCTGCTGCTATATATATATATTTTACTAGTAATTAATTACTTAGTAACTACGAGGCAGAGCCCCCTAATCAGGAGAGGAGGTGTACTCACTTAACGTCCGAGCAGGACGGAACCAAAGGAGAATAGCTCACATTCTCCCACCCGACCAGTTGCGAACCTGGGACCCTCGCTTTGTTGGGCGAGTGCTCTAACACTGAGCTATCGGGCGCTTTTTTATATAAATAAATAAATATATTTAAAAAAAAATACACATATATATATACACATACATAAATACATATACATAACCTAAATACATATACACATACACAACATATATATACAAATATAAATATCACTACTATTATTAATACTATCACTATCATTACTATCATTATCACTACTGTAATTAACAGTATTATTAACGATAATATTGTTATGCCTACACAATATTTCACAATATATTAATATTATTTACCACTATTCACTATATTAAAAATTTTCATTAACTAATATTACACTGTATTATTATTATTATCACCATTATTATCATCACTGTTATTACTATTACTATGTTTATTATATATATTTCACTATATAATAATATTATTTACCAATATTCACCATATTAAAAATTATCATTAACATTATTATTATTTATCACTATCACCAAAATCACTGTTATTACTATTAGTATGTTAAACGATATATCACCACCATTCGCGGAAAGATAAATGTGATAGAAGGGGTTTCCAGCCCCTTGCTACCAGTGGAAGAGAATTTGTAAAATTTTACTTCATATGACTCGACGATAGACTTGGGAAACGCAGCTCCACGTTCTGCAATTTAGTATTTTAAATTTCTTCTTTATAATTTTATATTTGTATTTAATTATCCAAAATAGCCAAAAGAAATGATTTCAAAAATTTTGTTGCTCCTCCAACCAGATTACAAATGAAATAAATTTAAATAAATTTAAATATATATATATATATATATATATATATATATATATATATATATTATTATATATATATATATATATATATATATATATATATATATATATATATATATATATATATATATATATATATATATATATATATATATATATTTTTTAAATCATTTATTGGACCTTAAGTAAACCATGGTCCTCAAAATAATTTAGTATTGGAAAGGTTGGTAATAATTTTTATAGCAAAATTAAAATTAAAATTTGAATTCTATAAAAAGAACTTACTTTTTTATTTTTTGTGCTTCAAATTGATTTATTTTCCAATTCATTTTATTTAATTTTTTAGTTTATTTCAACGTAAATATTTATTATTTGTGTCCACAATAAGTGTTATATATATATATATATATATATATATATATATATATATATATATATATATATATATATATATATATATATATATATATATATATATATATATATATATATATATATATATATATATATATATATATATAGATGCCTAATTTTTTAATGCTCACAGTATGTAGCTAGAGAACGGCAGGTCCTACAGTAAAACAAATTATATATTTGGAATCAGCCGAAAATTCTAAGGATGGAATTTAACTTTTTTTTTTTTTTTTTTTAAGTAAATTTTTTTTTAATTAAAGGAATACCCTAGGGTAAACCGCAAAAGATGGCAGGAGTCGGGGTCTCTCGGCCTCCTGGTGGAGACGGGGGGGACTAATCCCCCTCCGGGGATGGTCTCCGGAACCCCCCGCTCTTTGGTCTTTGGGTGTCGCGGGGTTCTCCGACCATCCCTCCAGAGTATGAAACGTCTTCTGTCCCCGTCGGCTCAGGCCCCTAAATTGGTGAAATAATTTTGTTTTTGTGGAAAATTTTAAGTTTTTAGGGGGCTCGAGCCGACAGTAGAAAGTTTCAGTGGAGGGTGCCCATTTCATTAGCGATTTGAGATATCAGAGAAAGAGATCCATCCTGAAGACTAAGTGGTCAAAAAAAAAAAAAGTGCATCCATCGAATTTTCGGCATTCAAATATATATTGTTTTACTGTAAGTTATATATCTAGTTCTGTGGTATTATGAGCCATCATATATATATATATGCCTCTGTTGCTATAATATGTAATAACCAACTTATATGTATATATATATATATATATAATATATATATATATATATATATATATATATATATATATATATATATATATTTTATATATATATATATATATATATATATATATATATATATATATATATATAACACTTATTGTGGTACAAATAAGAAAATATTTGCATAAGTAAACAAAAACTCAAAAAAATAAAAAAGTAAGTTCTTTTTATAGCAAATAAATTTTTTAATTTTTCTTTACCTAAAATAAAAAATTATTACCCACCTTTCCAATACTAAATTATTTTGAGGACCATGGTTTACTTAAGGTCCTATTTATTTATTTATTTATTTATTTATTATTCTAAGGACCGTGTCCCGCATGATTGCAGGGTGGTGTCAATCGCATAATACATATGTAATACTGCGATCGTTCTTGGGAAGTGTATAATGTCAGGAGGGGGTTCCCAGCCCGTACAGCCATGCGAAGATATTCAAATTGACCAACTGCTTCATACTCAAGTAGACCAGAAATTAATTAGAGCGCAGCTTCTTTCTTTTTAATTCCAAATGTTGTTTTTCTTATTCATTTTTGTTAAAAGAATTGAGGATTTAAAACTTTTTGATTCTCTCCTAAATTATTTCATACACCACTTTACATATTTACCTAAAATGAATAATTTTTGAAAAGAACTAGATTAAAATTTTTGTTGCTCCTCTTTAGTTCGTTATAAATCTTAATCATATATAGTATTATTATTAAACATGCCAAAAAACGTTCCAAATTCGTTTCCTTTTGTTGAATGGACTTTAATTTGCTATAAAGTGAACTTACTTTTTTTCTTTTTTGAGCTTCAAATTGATTTATTTTAAATTCATTTTATTTAATTTTTTAGTTTATTTCGACGCAAATATTTATTATTTGTGTCCACAATGAGTGTTGAATATATATATATATATATATATATATATATATATATATATATATATATATATATATATATATATATATATATATATATATATATATATATATATATATATATATATATATATATATATACTTAACTAATAATATAATATATATATATATATATATAAAATATATATATACATATATAATAACATATATATATATATATATATATATATATATATATATATATATATATATATATATATATATATATATATATATAATAATATATATATATAAATATATATATATATATATATA
>JABUQX010008073.1:0-15000 GCA_015478945.1 Trachelipus rathkii
GCGCAGCCCTTTATCCATTGTTGTTAGTGGATAAATTCACACCTCAATGGACCCACGTACTCAGCATGGCCCCGCCATAACTTTGCCCCAATCGCTAAAGCTATAGTTACTGGTTTGTCATTTACCTAAAGTATAGCCAATGAAGGACCTAGTACCTCCCAAACATATTCAGCGTTGACACTATATTCCCTTGATGCCTATGTTTATTTGCATAATAAAAGTTACACAGCATTCTGGTCCTTTCAGTAAAAAAAACTTTTGGGAGTTTTATATGGCTGTACATCATATGAGCCAGTGGTCGTTACATTTCTTCGAGAAGTATATATATATATGTATATATATATATACTATATATTATATGATATATACTATATATAATATATATATATATATATAATATATATATATATATATAATATAATATATTATATATTATATATAATATTATATATATATATTATATCATATATATATGAAAGTAGTATTCCTACGTTTTGGTATCCCCCGGCCTTTTCGATATGAAGGAATAGAGGTATAGGTCTGAAACTTGGAATATAATTATTGAGGTATTAAGCTCGAAACAGGGTAATTCAGTCTCTAGGATGTATATAAGGGGTGGTCACCCCACCGAGAGCGTAGCCGATACGCCCTTATTACGGCTTGTGAGTGAGTGAAGATTAGGCTTATGGGGAGCAAGAGGGATGACGTGGAGGGTTGACAGACCGAAGGTCTGTCAGCCCGACAAACAGACAAACCGTAGGTTTGTCTGTCTTTGTTCTCTGTGTATGTCTGTTTGTTTGTTTGTATTATTATTATTATTATTATTATTATTATTATTATTATTATTATTATTATTATTATTATTATTATTATTATTATTATTATTATTATTATTATTATTATTATTGCATCGAGGAAGTAATCCCCGAAGGGGATCACTTCTGAGTTGTTTTAAAACCCCTTCTACGTATCCTTCTGGAGGCTCCTACATCTAATTTATCTCCTTCGTCAGCGCTTCCTTCGCCTTCGAGTCCAATTCCGGTTCTGTCTCTTTCAGAGACTTCTGCATCGAATCCGTCTCCATCACCTTTGGTTCGCCTCCTTAGCGCCTGCTTCTACAGCAGCAGCCGTTCCGACTCCGACTCCGACTCCGACTCCGACTCCGACTCCGACTCCGGCTCCGGCTCCGGGAAAATTGCACGACTACACGGGTCCGACTCCAAGACTCCTGTTCCACCCCTGTGCGACGCAGGATCTGGTAGCCAATGTGAATAGTTCGGGGAAACCGAAAAAGCAAGTTTGCCTTTTCTGCACATCTTCAGGAGTTTTATTATTATTTATTATTATTATTATTTTTAAAGCTACGGTTCCGACTCCGGTTCCGACTCCGGTTCCGCCTTCGGTTCCGGTCCGTTCTGCATAACCTGTATTGGAGGAGTTGGCATCGGCTCCGGTGCAGAAGCCACTGCGGTGCCGAGTTAATAAACAGTCATATAACAACAATGTTGGTGTCCTTATATAGGTTATCGAGCGTGTAGATCTCAAATATGATGGTTATAAGTCCGTATAGGGTGCCTAGGATCCCCCATTAGGGGGGTCCTGACTGAAAAAAAAGAGCACAGAGTGCAAAACAGAGGTCGAAGGAGGAAGAAAGAAGGATGAAGGAAGAAAAGGAGGGAAAGAATGAAGAAGGAATCTGACTCAGAGGGGTAGGAGTTGACAGCTGCACCGGTGCTGGCTCCGGTGCGGTGCCTAGTTATTAAATATTTGTGTAATGATACACTATTTGTGTCATTATATATGTTATTGGGTCTGTAGATTTCGAAAATAATGGTTTCAGAACCATCTAGAAAAAAAAATAATAAAAAAAATAAATAAATGAATAAATAAAATTTCTTATTCTTTTTGTTTTTAACTTATAAATTTACGTTTTTACATACCCTAAAACAGTAAATCAGTAAATCAAACCACCATCCAACCACCATCCCGCCACCCTCCTGTCCAGTTGTGATCTATTGATTCAAGTCAAATTTTTACTAAAATTGTCATGTTTTAAATACCCTAAATTCAGTAAATCAGTAAATAAACCACCATGTATCAGCCACCCTCCTGCCATCCTGAACTATTGATCTATTGATTCATTGATTCAAGTCACATTTCGAGTATCATTTGGGATAAAAATAAAATAAAAATCAAGTTTTTATACAAAGATCAATCAATATATGTAACATAAAAACAAAGGTTTTCACATTAATAAAGCTTACTAGCATCATCTAAACTATGACTATAGACCACAAAGACAAACCTGACACGCCTTAAACATGAATAACTGTTAACGTTAACAAACAAAGTTCCACATTAACAACAGTAAAGTAACTAAACATAGCATACAAAGACGTTACCTATTCACACTTTGTCAGGCATGTCTCTAACATAACAATGATTAATTTTACATTAACATCGGATATAATATTTAAGAAAAATTTACCCAGCTATCAATTAACAACCTAATCAATAAAGCGAACATACGAGAAATTAAAAACAAGTTTTCATTTTTTTTTTCTATAAACATATAATTTCAATGAAAAGAGCGTTATATAAATGCATAAAAACATTTAAATACCAATTTTCACGCTTTATTTAAACAATATTAATTCATCTATTCATGCGACGGAGGATTCTGTATAAGTTCTATAATCTATATATCTCTCCAGAGATCCAACACCCTTTGAAAGGATGTAATAATAAATGGCATCTCAACACTAAACCATTTTTGTGCATATTTTGGTTCAACAGCATGTATTCTCTTCGATCCAGAGAGAAGTAAAAGTGTCCATGCTGATAGTTATTAAGGAATGCCTTATATATAGCCATTATACGGTAACCACATTGTTCATGTAAACATCATGATATTCACCATGAAGCTATCATGTATTAAGTCCTCTAGATATCAACCCTAGTTAAGATGCGATCTTAATTCATTTTTATATTTTAAATCAAACCGTTATATATTCAGATGTTCGAACTGTGAAACCTATTATTGAACGCCAGAAAGTTGCCCCATCGAATTGGTCTCCAATAGAGCGCACATCAAGGGCTTTTAATATTGTCTAGCGACCAGGAAGGGTAGCATATATTCTATTAGAACCGTTCTCAACTCTCTCCCAAGTCCGATATTTCACTACGCCTCGATAGCATCGGGTAACACACACTCATCCATTACCCAAGTTGCAACGGTGTCGATAATCTTTTGATGAATTCTTCAACAGAAAAGAAAAAGGTTCTATTATTTGAACCTATGGCTGGAATACAACCAATGGAACGGTCTCCATTTCGGTTACAATAAATATAAATGTACATTCAGTTGGTATAACGAAAGACCTTCGTAAAGATATCAACAACAAGCGTAGAGATGCGACGAGATGTCATCGTACCAGCACAGCGAAAAATGTCTTACTGATGGAAATCGTGTGCGCAAGCAGTCCTCAAAGGTAATGAGATTCTTTCTTTCAACAAATCGGAAGAAAGTAAACAAGGATATAGCGCACGAACGAACCATATCGGTTCAAAAGTCTATACAACATGCCATGTACAGCTTTGTTTAAACATGAAATCGCATCAGATATTTGTATTTTAATCTATGACTTACGAAACAGATTCGCTCTTCACGTATGTATTTTATTCCGTTTCATTAGAAGTTATCAGATACATTTTCAAGAATCTGATCAAAACTCCTGCACTTTTCGAAACATTACGCAATTACCATTGATTCTTGTTTTGTTTACAAAGTTTTCCATACTAAACAACTGTAAAGTAACTAACATATTACACATACAAATTCGTAACCTTTTTCATACTTTCTCAAGCATATCTCTAACATAACAATGTTAATTTTACATTAACTTGGTATATTTTAACAAAAAAAGTATATCATACATTGGCTATTATCATACTAATCAATGAATATAAACCAACGTAATTAAGTTCCACAATCAATAAAAGCTAACATAGCACATAACCCGGCTAAAGAAAAATAGTGATACACGCAGACAAAAAATAACAAGAACCTTACGCATGATATAAACTTGTTAAACATTAACTAATCACACAAAAATGAAATGTTCATTCATATTAATGCTAAACAACAACGCGAATATAAAATACAAACACTACACAATCGCCATACTTTCGCCATTAATAAAGCAAACGTAGCAATCAGTATGAACTAAGAATAAAAAATGCATATAAACTCTCAGCTTGGATTGCGACACAACTCAAACCACTAATAAAAAGTTAAACATTAACAAAGTATCAATCCTTAACACCAGTACAAACACAGTAACTAGCCCATTGCATCAAAAGCAGTACTATTACATACTTTTCTTATAGACAATATTCTCAACCATATAACGATTAATTTTACTAAAAAACACAGAATATTAACAAAAAATATATACTAAACCCTATAGAAACATCTAACTAAGTTCAATACACAGACCTAAACGAAAACTGTTTAACAAATAACAAAAGATTATAAAATACTTTAAAAAATATTAAAAAAATAAAAAACAAATAACAAAAGTTTTATCTAAAACTAATACATAAAAAAAAAATAAGTATCTTTGAATAAAAATATCATAGATAATTGTATTAGGATACAGATGATCGTTTTATACGGATAAATGCATAGTAACGAAATGAAATCATTAATAGCTACCCCCTATAACCATCAATTATATCATACTTTTTCCATACAAATCATTCACCATTACCTTAGCTACAATAGCAGCGTACAAATGAAACTTAAGAAAATAATGTACAACTACAAATTCTAACACAACTTAAGACACAAATAAAGATTTAGATAACATTAACAAATGTATTCCACACTTATAACAGACCTGCTTAGAAACCAGAACTAAACAATTAGCAATACCCATAATCTAATACTATTTACATGACTATTTTTCCAAGCAATACTTTAACATAAGACATTAACAAGAATATAATTATTAAAATGACACTAAGTAATATTTAAACATAGCCACTTTTATTTTCAAATAACCTATGTCTCGTATTAAAAATCATACGAGATTAAACGAAATTAACTGTAAAACAAATACACAACAGATATATATCCAAAACATTACGCACACAGAACAAAGAAAGGATGAAAATAAGATATCAACAACCCTTATAATATCACCTAAATACCAGAATCATGTATGCTAACAGTAACAAACGTTTGTGGTACATTTACAAAAAAAGCTAACATAAATGCATTAACCTGAATCTAAAGCACGCCTCAATAATCACTATGTAACACACGAAACACAAAGCCTAAAACACACACTCCATACGATGCGAATGAACAAACTAAAAAACATAAAACTAGCAAAATAAAAAACAACTTCAGCAACCTACCTAAACACGCGGTAAAGTGACCTAAAGAAACCCTTGAACACGATATAACAAAAACGTAAACCTATTCAACACTTTTTTCAAGCATATCCTAACAATATCAATTGTTAATATATTTACGTGTACCGACACCAATATAACATCATAACAATATATTAACAAGACAGAATTTAGACATAAACATGTCATCTAAATCTTCATACTGAACAAAGGATAAATTATAAATTGCATTAACTGTAATACAAAATCTTTATTACATCAATATTCATAATATTTAACTAAAAAAATTCAAATTGAAAAACCATCGTACATAAAAATATCATAATCCCCAGGGAAGATAATTGCAAACATAACAAAGTTTTAATCATAAAACTGAATGATAAAAAAATAAAACAAAATTTATATCCTAGATACTAATAATACCACTACCAACGCATTAACCACAGTGACGGGTGGTCTTGAATAAGAAATAGTGGCACAGTAAAGTGTGAGCATGGGTGGCATCTAATGAGGAAACAGAAAATATTAACGTGAATATGTAATAAACGCACTCATAAGTCAAAATAAAACCCACGAGTAAGAATCAGTCATTACCAACCAACATATCATATAACTTACGCACGAAACTTCAACTTACGTCCACAGGCACACACACCCACAGCTCGACCACGCTCTCAGCGGGCAACCCGCTTATCCCCAACCCCTCACTCGGGCATACTCGGTCCCAATTTATTGCATCCCACTCTAATGTTCCTCGCAAGGACTCATACAAGGTTGGAGCTACTCACCTCACAAAACTCCTCACCTCAATTGTCTCACTGTACGAGAAGTATCCACTACACGTTCCTGGGCCCATAAAACCAATCACAAATTAATCTACTCAACACAGCAATACTACGGACCCATATCACATTATGATTATCAGAAGTACCCCGAAATATATGAGCTCTATAACCATATTACATAAAGATAAATTAATATAAGCATACTTATAATAAAAGCTATATACATATCATAAAATTCGCGACTAAAGAATATATAATTGTTAACATAAAAATGCTAAATAATACACTAACATACTATCAACGTTAAACGGATTAGAAATAAATATAATAATAAAATAACACAATATCAAGCTAAATAAACATCCTGGTGAAAAATTACCCTAGAAACTCAGAATCACTAATGAGGCAATTGAAAAGGATAGCCTAATCAGAGTACAATACTAATACTCGATATGTTCCCACTTTACTCGCATATCAGCAACTGTAAAAGTATATAAATGCATATTATAATATATATCATAATTAATTATTCAACAAAGGGCCCAATCTATCAAAGATACCAACATCGTTGAACTATTGAAATTGATACACTATCTTCATCAAAGATTTGCCCTCGTTTCTAAGTGAAAGATATACACAGATCATTGACCAATGAGAATAAACATAGAATTTAGCCAAAATTCTAGTAGTAGACAAAAGACCTAACATTACTCAACATAAAACTTAGCCTAGCTTCACGTTTCTAACACATCATCGTACACCTATATTACACAGTATAAATAAATTTTCCCATCTCTGTTTCGTCTAAATCAAAAAAATCAAGTGTTATTTTCACAATGATCATAGTAAATATTAACATAAATACTTAACATAACGTACTTAACTTACATATAAACAGTTTTCATTAACCTAATAGTCATTCATAAAGTCACAACAAACACTTACCTTACCGGAAGAAAACGCCACAGGAGGTAAGATACGCCCTCTTGAAAAAGATGTGACGATCCTGATAGATGAGAGGAGATCAACCAATAGGAGGGTGTAAATAGCGGCTTAAGGCACTCAAGACCCTTACGGTGAGTAGGCCTTACTCATCACATCGGAGGTAATAGGTTATAATAGCACAGACATATAAACACCCAATTCGGGGTGAACTCCACTACCTCTCAGAGATTCACACCCTTTCAATAGGGGCGCATCCACACACTACGGGGTTTATCTCTCGAGAACAAAAAGGTAATATGGTATTGCTTATAGAATAATCTGAAGATAGTTATTGAAAAACTGTTATCGTCAGTTAGGTATCAGTTATAGTTAAATAAATAAAAGATTACTTTGTACAAAAATGTGAAAAATAAATACTGAATACTTGTGAGAGAAAAGATTTGAGATTTTATGCATCATGAAAATATACTGTGTATTATAACTTAGACGGGATAGTAAATGTCGAGTAAGAAAACAGATAGAGAGTACCTAAGATTATAGTTATTGTATTGAGTAATGTATAGGTTGGATATTAGGAATATTTGCTAATGATAACTATGTCAAATGTTTATTTCTTAGAAGTATTATTATTATTATATTTTATTATTATTATTATTATATAGTAAAAGGAATTTCCCAAACAAATTTATCTTTTACTTCAAGGTCAGCAACAGTAGTAAATTTAATACTATCAAAATTGAACCAGATACAGAATGATCTAAAATTAATTATTTCGCTATCTGATCGTTATTTTTTTTCAAGGCTGTTACCACTCACGGGAAGGGGGCTTTTTCAATATATTTGTAATATATGGCAAGAAAATTCCTTTATGACTATTGTAACAAAATTATTTACAATAAAATTTAAGAAAGTGAGATACTACTCAAAAGCTCGCCATATTGAAAGAAATTCATTAATAAAATTTTTATGACTATTGTAACAAAATTATTGAAAAAAAAATTCAACTACGCTAGTAATGAGTAGTACACTTAGTACCTGCATTTTCAGCATGAAAGGTGTATATTGTATTGTTGTTCCTGAATAAAAGTTTATTTTATTGGTTAATAATGTATCGTAGAGTAGTCATTTCGGTATAACAAGGCTTGTTTTTGGATTGAGAGCGACTTTGTTCTGAATCATACTGGAGAGCACTTGTGTTGGTGGTTTTTTTTAAATTTGGCAGCGTTTTATTATATCTTCAGGATATAAACTCCTAAAGAAAAGAAAATTTTGCGCTTTAGCTTGCGTGAATGTTCCGCACATGTCGAATGGAAAAATTAACCCGGTCCGCATGTAATGTGTTAGGTAGAAGTGTTTAGCTGCCTTTCAATGTCAGCGATGTTTGACTTGAATACTAGAATGATTAGAATTGACTAGCTGACTAGAATTAAGGAGTTGACTAGAGTTGAATGGAGTTCGTGAAGTCTGGACTATTTACTGACTTTAGTATATTGATAGACTTGTACGTATGAGTACAATACACTCGAGATGATGGACTTCATAACACCAAAACTTTGTGTTGTGAACTGAAACACTCACAGAAGGTCAAGCGGATGAATTTGTCACTGATGAATTTAATGGAAAGTTGATGAAGTGTGAGATGGAACCTGTCTCCAGAAAGTCCAGATGATCTTCTCTATGTCATGAAGATGCTGGTGCCAATATAAAGAAAGTACTGTTTTTTTTCTGGAGTGGAAAGCACACAACTGCGTTTGTAATCAACTGCAACTTACCATTAAAAATGGCTTAACATCTTAAACATCAGTCAGTGAAGGCCTCCCAAATTGGAGATCAGTTGCTGCACACTGTAATCATTCGACCATGGTCAAGAAGAGCTGAAGAAAATACAGACCAAAATTAACGGTAACAACTTTCAGTAATATATGACGTTACCACACCATGGAACAGTAGTACTCTGTAAATGATGATAGGGAGGATGAAAGAACTTAATGAATCTGACTGTTTGTACGGCAGCTATAATGATAACATAAACGTCCTCAACCCTGTAATTTTCACCAAGCTAATCATCAGCAAAAATTCTCATCAATAGACGATGTCATTCCTCTGGTAATCATACTGAAGAGAATGTCAGTATCCTCAGACAACAGCAACCAATTAATAAATATGATAAGAGCAACGCTACTGAGAGAAACTAACAAAAACAGTGACATATTCCATAGCAGCGTTTTTGATCTTATAGATAAAAACATGCAAATTTTCACTAGTCAGTTTCTCACGTAGAGAGTTAAAGTCAACGTCGGTCTAAAATATGAAGAAATTCAAATACGCAGGTCTGAAACAGTTAAGAAAAAAAAACTATTAATGATGATTCTAAACAATCTACAAACACCACTGGCACTGTTACTGTCACTGTCACTGGCACTGTTACTGTCACTGTCACTGCGCACTGGCAACGTGACACTGACATTGGCACTGGCACTGTCACTTGCACTGGCACTGGCACTGTGCAGCTCTAGATTCAAGCAGTGATGATGAGAATGAACAACTGTCTAATCAGGCATCAAAAGTCGTTGACCAGGGCGTCAAAGAGAAAAAGAGAAAAGCATTTATTTCCCTTAACAAAAATTTAATTGTATGGTAGATAATGCACTTACCTTACTCGTACGTCATTAAGTATTGTCTCTTAGTTTTTTTTTTTTTTAGTCTAAAAGTTCACACCTCACGGGCTACCTATTCTAGGAGGGGAATTTTCTAGGTAATTTCTACTAGGATCGAATAGGAATGAAGAAACCCGACTTGCAGATGGCGACTTCGTCGCTCTAACCGTTTGAGCCCGGTAGCGGCATTAGAGCCCGTAGTGGGCGCTGACTGATCCATGATGAATAGCGTATCAGATTAAAGCTGAGATAACTAAAAAATTATTAGTCCTGAAATATAACCTTCCAATAATTGCATTCAACCATTGCTTCTGCTATCAACTGTAGTTCAATAACTTTAAAAAGTTATTTTCCTCTATTAAAGGGCGGAGGCTGGGGAAAAAGGTTGGTAGGATGCGTGTATAAAAGAAGGTCCTCGTCCCCATCCTGAAAAAAGATATATTATATATATGATTTATTGTTGATTATTATATAATATTTATATATTATATTATAGTTATTATATTTATATAGATATTAATATATTATATATATATATATACTATATATATAATATAATACCTATATATATAGTATATATATATATTATATATATGTATATTAGGATGATATATATATATATATATGTAGTAATGTATGTCACATTGCATCTGTAATCAAATATTTCTCCGCATCCGCACTTTTAAAATGCGGATGTCGCGGATGTAAATTAATGCAAATTTGTCTTTGTTTGATTAATTTTGGTGATATTATGAATATTAGAATTTATATACTCTTTGTTTTTTTTTTTGGGGGGGGCCGGGGGGTTACCCAATTGGTTGGCAGCACCTCAGTCCAGGCTGGGTGCCATGGTCGCCGTTTTTTTGGGGCTGGCGCCCTGGCGGTTACCTTGGGATATGGGTGGGGGAAGGACTTGGACGTCGTTCGAATAGATTATGGGACATACACACAGGAGTGTTGAATTGGTACGCACTCAGTTACATTGTGGTTCGACCCTTTCGAGCTTCACCTTTCGCTGAGGATAATCTGGCGCACTTTCAACTATACATTGAAGAGCCAGTGCCTCGTGAACTTGTCTACTGGGCACTCCCACCAATCTCCCACTGCTTCACATGACTCTCTCCCCCCCCCTCTTCTACAAACTTATGCATAAAATGGCGAAACTTTAGCCTCCTTGGAGTTGCTTGGATGGGTGGCATACAAACAATGATACTTGTCCATTACCTCATCCCATCATCTTGGGGGTTGAGGGTCTCAGTTGATGAGGTTATGTGCCAAAACTTCGCCGTCAGTTTGCTCTGATGCACAGTTTTCCTTTTTCACTAATTTCTACAGCATTGTCGTCATTATACTAATTTTTGCTTTGTTGAGCACCACATCTCTTTCCTCTGGTTGAGCACACCTCACTTCCCTCTGAGTTGAGCTGCCTCTCTTATCTAGTTTAGCACTACCTCTCTTCCCCTAGTTGAGCACCACATACTCTTCCCCTAGTTGAGCCCCACCTCTCTTCCCCCAGTTGAGCACAACCTTCGTTCCTCTAGTTGAGCACTACTTCTCTTCCTCTAGTTGAGCACCACCTCTCTTCCTCTAGTTGATCATCACTCTTCCTTTAGTTGAGCACCACCTCTATTCCTCTAGTTGAGCATCACCTCTCTTCCTCTAGTTGAGCACCACCTCTCTCCCTCTGCTTGAGCACCATCTCTCCTCCCCTAATTGAGCACCACCTCTCTTCCTCTAGTTGTGCACTACCTCTCTTCCTCTAGTTGAGTACCACCTCTCTTCCTCTAGGTGATCACTACCTCACTTCCTCTAGATCACACTTCCTGCTCTTGACCTAAATTCAGTCCATGGTGGCTCCCTACAGCAAATCCTTCTCTCTTCACTCTCTACTGACTCTATTTTCAATTTTTAGAGAAAGTGGATGTTGTGATGGATGTTGTGCATCGTTCCAAGGACGCTGCTTGTTATTTTCAATTTTCAGAGATAGGTGGATGCTGTGGTGGATGTTGTGGTGGATGTTGTGCATAGTGCGCAACGGCGCTTGTTGCTCTATTTTTTAGTCTTCAGATTTTTTTAGATTATGTCGTAGGCTTTCTTCTTAATCCAAAATAAAATTCATTTCTCTTGTTTATTACTATTACTATTATTATTACTATTACTATTACTATTATAATTATTGATTATTCTTAATTCTCGATTATTACTATTACTATTATTATTACTATTACTATTACTATTACTATTATTGATTATTCTAAATTTTTCGATTATTATCTATTACTATTACTATTACTATTACTATTACTATTACTATTACTATTACTATTACTATTATTGATTATTTTAAATTCTTCGATTATTATCTAAACAAAAATGGACTCCATTCTATCTTCTGAAATAACTTCCACGTTCCTGTTTTCTGGTTCTTGATTCAAATATAGTATGGGCCAAAATATATTGGTACTAAAATGGTAGTACAAGAAGCGCTAGTTTCAGTACTGAATATTTTGGCACATACTGTGTTAGTTTTACTGATAAATATTGGTAATTAATAGTGCATACTGGTATATATTTTGTAGATTGAGGTACATTTCTTGTATTTTACATGAGAATTTTGTACAATGGCTTCTCGGAAAAAATAATTAAAAGTTTAAAAATGCCAAACAATACCCCAAAGAAAAATATCGAAGAATTAAAGTTGCCGGTAGTTAAATTTTCTCAAGAATTCAAACCGGTAGTTAAAACTTTTTCAAGAAAGCGAACCTGTAGTTAAAATTTTTTTAATGTAGCGAATCTGTAGTTAAAACATTTTAAGGAAGAGAACTGCTAGTTAAAACTTTTTCAAGAAAGTAAATCGAAAGTGAAAACTTTTTCAGGAAAGTAAACTGAGAATTAAAACTTCTTCAAGAAAGCGAACCTGTAGTTAAAACTTTTTAAGGAAGAGAACTGCTAGTTAAAACTTTTTCAGGAAAGTAAACTGAGAGTTAAAACATCTTCAAGAAAGCTACCCGTTAGTTTAAACTTTTCAATCGGTAGTTGAATCTTTTTCGAGAAAGTGAATCTGTGGTCAATTCTTTTGCGATTTAATTTAAACGGAAAGGCGAACCAGCAGCTAACTCTAATGACAAAGCAGAAAACCGTTTGTTAAAATCTTGGCAACTTACCGTTACATATACTATACATTAGACTCTTAGAAAACTGCTATGCGTTTTAACGCGTTTATTTTATAGATCATCAAATTTAGCGTTGCTAAAGCATAAAATAACACATCTTAAGCGTTACTTTCATTTTAAACTCATGTAATTTTGGATAATTGATATTATAATTTTGTATAAGTGATATTATATTAGATCATTAAATACATTAAATGAAATATAATTTCTTTTATAATTGATATTATATTAGATCATTAAGCACAATAAGCTAAATATAATTTTTTTATAATTGATATCATGTTATATGATATATTATGTGTACATTAAATATAATTTTGTATAATTATTATATTAGATCATTAAATTAGTATATTTTTTATAATTAAAATTGTAAAAAATCTTTAAATACATTAAATAAATATATTTTTTTTAAAATTAATATTATAACAAATCATTAAATACACTAAATTTTATATAATTTTTTTAATTAACATTATAATAGACCATTAAATACACTAAACTAAATACAATTTTTTATAATTAATATTAAATAAGATCATTAAATACAATAAAATAAATGCAATTTTTTATAATTAATATTAAATAAGATCATTAAATACAATAAATTGAATATAATTTTTGTATGATTGATATTATATTAGTTCATTAAACTAGATATAAATTAATATAATTTTTTTTATATAATTTATATTAATATCTAATTTAAATATAATTTTTACATTATTTGAATTATTTTGAAGTATTCAAAAAAAAATGAAAATAAAATACAAAATCAATAAAAAATAAAAAATTTATTAAAAATAACTATATAATAATAAAATATAATAATATAATAAATAATATAATTGATAATAATACATAATAATAATAATAATATAATAATAATAGATATATATATGAATACATAATAATAATAATATAATAAATGTTTTCGACTTGTATATATATTATATATATATATTAATATATATATATTCTATATTATATAGATAATATATATATTATATATATATTATTAAGTATATATATATAATATATTGTATGATATATATATGTATATATATATATATTATATTAAATATATTTATATATACATATCAAGGACCTTTTTTACTTCACTTCTCCAGGACCAAACCATATTCTTTAGTCTTTTAAATAAAATAAAATAATTGGTAAGTAAATAATTATTAGAATTTATATAGAAAAGTGTGAAAAAGAAACGATTTTTATATTATAGAAAGAGATGAATAAATTTGGTAGATAAATTAATAGATAAATAAATTCAATTTGGAATTTTCCTACTCTGTTTCTAAGAGTAAATTGGAAAGGCGGTGGGCGTACGGGTGATCTTCTATTTCCATATAATATTAAGGAAAAAAGCCAAGCGTCATACCTTGCATTTGAGCGAAAAAATAAGCAATTTTCGCGAGTACGACTTTCGCTCACCCTGTGAAATCGTACGAAATAATTTGAAAAAAGATTTTGATCTCTCTCTTTCTTCTCTCTCTCGTCTCTCTTGCTCTCTCTCTCTCTCTCTTCTCTCTCTCTCTCTCTCTCTCTCTCTTTCCTTTCTCTCTTTTCTTCTTCTTCTATCTATCTATCTTATCTTATCTTATCTATCTTATCATTTAATCTATCTATCTATATATCTAATATCTATCTATGTATCTATCAATGTAGATATTTTTACTTATGGTGGCAGAGTGAAAATAATGATTTCAGCATATAATTTGACTGTGTTAAGTTTTGGAATGAGGCAAGTGAAGGTGTTGTGTTTATTGAATTTTAATTATATGTAACATTTTTATTAAGTAAGTGTTGTTTACCTTTATATATTGAAAATATTATTTTATTCTGGTAGGCATATGTCAGGCTTTGAGTCAATCTTATGCATATATACACATAAATAAACATAGCTTAATAGAAAAGGAGTGAGAAATTAAATTTTTACTTAAATAATAAGTAATTATTGAGTTAATAGTTTTCGTTATTTTTTTATCTATTTATATATATAAT
>JABUQX010008073.1:20000-29714 GCA_015478945.1 Trachelipus rathkii
CGACATATCTTAAATTAGTCTCTTTCATATTTTAAATAAATACATGAACTTATGTAAATTATCAATTAAAACTTGAACTTAATATATTCGCTCTATTGATGCAGATTTTGTTCTAAATGTTATCGGTTCTTGATACGATTGCCTACATAATTAACGAGGGTATCATCAAATACCTACCCACAGATAATAGAACAACTATGAGCCAGCCTTTTCAATAATATTTGCGGAACTTACTCGCTTAATTTAGAAGAAACATATATTACAACTGATGGAGGTGCAGATGGGCTCCCACTTGGACTACATTTGCTGACTTCTATATATGTCAATTGAAAAAACAATATCCTTTCGTGAAACAAACATTTTACCCGTATTTTACATAAGGTATGTGGACGACCCCTCCCTATTTATTAGGAAATAGAGTCACTCATATTCATCAATAGAATTAGAGCTTGTCATGCTAATTAGCATACGAAACTTAGGTAATAATGCTATTGTTTTTTTAGACATAAAATCAATGTTAATCTCTGACGGCTGCATTATTACAGGCTACATGTCAACCGCACTGATAATGGTTGTATTGAACTATGGATCGCTATTCACGGACTATTTACAAAGATCATATCAAATTTTAGTTTACGAGATCACAACGCTATGTTCAGTTGGAAAACTTTGATGAAGAATTTTGCCCGCATAAGAGTAAATTTAATTAACTGTGTCTCACAATATTCATTGAAAATTGTAATTAATTAAACCCTTACAAATTATAGTAATAAGAAAGAAAAAATAAATCAGAAAATCAGATAAATTTCTTGCTTCAAACTTCAATGCTGAATTTTGTCAAATAAGGAAGAGCAGTGACTTCGTAAAATTTTGAAGTTCAAGCCTCAGGAAACTAAATGAACTAAAAAATTTGGAAAACTCGATAACTTAGGTGAGTGTAATCTTATTGAAGTACAAGAGATGCTTTGCCGACAACTCACGTTGTGTACAATTTACTGTTCTGAGTTAGACTGTCACGTCCGACAAATATTGGTTAACGAAAATAGATTGTCGGAACCAGGGCATATCAACAATCGTCTACAGTCAGCAAAATCTTTGGAACTTATCAATCGGCACATGCGGTCAATCCAACTTTAGTAATTTCTAAACACTTCACAATATTTTAATTCGGATCATGTGAAGTCCAGAAACTTAAAGATTGTGGAGGCCTTCTACATACTGCGTCATCCACACATTAACAATAAATTTAATTGTGAATAAACATTCTATGTAATTTCATTTGATTTCCTTATTTATATATAACTTTAAAAGCTCTTCGCTTGAAGAAATATGTTTGAAGAAGTCTAAACCTATAGAGAAACGAAAGTAGGGAAATTTATAGTACATATATCTCCTATTCTTCTCTGTATATTATTTATCAAAATTATTTTAGGTAAATTAAACTTATTGTACAAAATAACTCCTTGAGGAGCCAAGAACCAACTTTTAGATAATAATAATATAATAATATTACGTAAATAATTATTACCTATATTATACATAAACAAAATATCATAATAATATATCTAATGAATAATCATATATATAACAATAATAATAATAATACAATAATAACAATAAGATAATACAATTTTCTTAAATTTTTTTAACTCCACTTACACAGGAACTTTCGATCCGATACGACTCCACTTGCAGAAGGTTTTAGACTCGACTCGGAAAATTGCACAACTACGCTCCGAACTGCCGATCCGATCCGCAGCCCTGAGTTTTCTTGTCAGGGTGTATTTTGGATATCAAACCCTTTTAAAGTTGTTTTATAAATAATTAGTCAATTTATAAATGGTGTATAGGGCTATTCATATTATTGTATATTATTAAAGTATTTATAACTCATGTTAACTTTGATTTGATATTATCACCAAAAAAAATATTAGGAAATATTTTTTAAACTTTTTGTATGAATCTATTCTTTCTCTTAAGATTTTTTCCAACAATACCCTCTGGTCTTGTTCAATGAATTATAAACTATTTTTATTTTCAAACTACCTTTTAAAAAATGATAAGGTCTCCCGGCCGGAGAGGGAAATCTTTAAAAGGTGGAATCCCCGGCAAGCGGAGCGGGCCGGAGCCGGGCAGCCGGAGCCGGAGCGGGCCGGAGATATGTGCATCCTATATTAGTATATCTATATAATATGATTAATATATTATATATATAATATTCTATATATAATACTATATATATATTATATATATATTATTATTATTATATAGTATATATATACTATATAATATATTATAGGAAACATTAAAGTATACAAATTAGATAGGGATGGTGGCCTTTCGTAATGATGAATGAATGTGAGGAGAGTGTGGAGGGAACAACTCGAAAATCTGCATGCACATTGACACTACAGAAGAGGTTAGTGGATGTGTGACGGGTTTGATGGTGCGGAAGGAGATAGGTATTTTTTGGATCAGGTCATTATTAAGGAGGAGGTAATGGGTAGAGTGAAGAAAGTTGAGAATGGTAATCTTCAGGAGGTATAAATGAATTAATGGTGAAATGATCAAGAAGAGGTGAGATGGTGATTGAGTGGATTTGGAAGTTGTGTTAAAAGCGTTTATAGAGGGTATATTTATTCCGAGAGATTGGTAGGAGAGCAGTAATAAGTAACCTTATTTAAAGGGTAGGGGGTACCATATGTTTAAATTATAGAGGATTAGTTTATTGAGTGTTGTAGGGAAGATAATGTAAGAGAGTTTGAGTTCGAAAGAGGCGTCGAGTGGCTGATGGACTGATTGGTGAAGAACGGTGCATTTAGAAGTGGTGAGGATGTGTGGATCAAATTTTGCATTGAAAAAAATGTTTGAGGAAAATGAGGAGAAGAAGAATAATTAATTAAGGTTTTATGGGTTTGCACAGGCGTATGCTAAATTATTGATGGGTGAAAGCGCTATGGCAGGGCTTGAGGTGGATATATGGTGTTGATGGAAGCTTCTGAATGGAATCAAAGTATGTATGACGGATAGTGGGAGTGTGTAAGAATGAGATGGACGTTGAACAGTGATGGTTTATATTATAGCGGAGTGAGCAGGAATGTGTTATGTCTCCTTGGTTATTCATTTTGTTTATGATGGATTATGAAAGATTTAGTGGTGGCGGTGGCAGGAGATGATGGCGTTATACGACATGATAGAGGATGGAAGAGAGTGGAGGGTGCCCTACTTTATTATACAGTGTAATTTGGGTTTTGTGTGGGAATCTGAGAGAGTTTGAGAGGATTGGGTGTTAGAGGGGCAATGTTGAAAGAAGTTTCTAAGGGGGGTATGTTTGAAAGTACACGTGAGATAAAAGTAAGGTTATGGATGTGAGAGAACAGTCCTCGGTGTGAAAGTTATGTTAGATGTGAGCTGCTGGAACAAATTATATTTTAAATATTTACGAAATTTGTGAATGAAAAGGGAACGATGATGCAGAGTGTAGTAGGAAAATTGGGAAAGACGGAAGTGGCTTGCACAACTTATCCTTGGTGGATAGTAAAGGACTAGTTTTTTATATTGAAGTGCGTAATTGGTATTTCTTGGGGATATGTTTGATTTAATAATAGATAATGTTGAAAATTTAACTTATACACAAACAGAAAATTACCTAGATACGTAATTATGTGTTTCAACAGCTAAAAGTACGGAGCTAACGACACCTTCGTTACTTTTTCCTTTCAAAAGCGAAATAAGATCACGGATTTACTTTTTTCCGTAGGTACGGAGAAAGGGTAAACGGAATACTTTTTTTGAGTAACCTGGCAACGCTATGGTATATATATATATATACTATTAGTATATAATATATATTACTATATATATATATTAATATATAATATATATATATATTAGTATTAATATAGTATATATAATATAATACTATATATATATTATATATATATACTGTTATTATGTATACAGTATATATATTATATATTTATAATATACTATATAGTATATATATCTATACTTAATAGTTTTTATATATTACTATATACTATATATATATTATATATATATATATTAATATATTATAATAATATATATAATATATTACGGCCTGCTAATGTTATATTATAGTTACCTGTTGTCATAACTATATACTATACTAGACTACTGACTACTACTACTCCTCACTAGCTATGTGTGTGAATACTCTAACTACGCTAACTAGTAAATTGTATGCTACTCTAGAGGATATAGCTGACTTAGGCTAGTTCAAAAAGCAATGGATTACTGATAAGCAAGCAAATTCTACTAACACTACTATGGACTACATGACTACTGATATGGGGGTAACGTAGATGTACTATTATAGTACTAGGTGCAAACTCTCATGTATACTACTACTACTGATACTACTATACTAACTATATGAAAAACATTCATGTCATTAAATTTGCATAAATTATGGTAGTAGTGAACTATATTCGTATCAATATCACTAAAGTATATAAGACTATTATTACAATTAAAACGTCAAACGACTCATACTAATCATACCAGCTGATACTATAATACAACTTTTACTCTTTTCAATGTTAGTATAGGCCTTACTCACATTTAAATATTTACAGAATTAAATTAACATCTACAATATTAAGCTCAACCACAATAGCTATTGTTAATCACTGCATTAATACTGGTGTGTTACTATTAACACATTCCATCAGTACCAAAGAAGATTTGAACTAAATGCTGCTGTTCCTTACTATCCGAGCAATTGTATGGAAATAATTACTATTCTCAACTACACTACTTACAAGAAATATGATCGGTAAGATAAAAAAAGAAACATGAACAGCTGTACGCAAGTATAGTACTTTAAGTAGTTTATTTGACGTTGCTCTCAATTATATATATATACAGTTGCCTTTTGGTTGCAAGTAGGGAGGTTGTTTCTCTATTATTTAATTTTTATTCTCACTTGGTGAAGGAAATTTATTTTCGGGTCCGAGTGTAGTCATTGAGAAGGGATCTAATAACAAAAATTGTGCACTATAGCAAGAATAATAGTAAGAATGTTATAAATATCGAGAGTATAGAGCTATATACTAGTTATTATATATATTATATTAGGATTAATATAGTATTTATAGTAGGTATATATTGTAGTATATATATGTATATAATTATTAGTGTATATTAGTAACTTAGTGAACTAGATATAATATATATAGTAAATTTATAAAGATATATATATATAATATGTCATATAATATTTTAAATAAATTTCATACTTATTAGTATTAATATCTATTATATTATATATATATAGTTTATATATATATATTATAATATATCTATATATAGTACAGAGTAGAAATAATGTATATAATAATTTTTATTAATGATGTTTCAAATTATTACAGAAAGATTAAAAAGTAAAATGATAAAAAAAGATTTTGAAAGACTATATTTTTATTAGCATATAGGGCTATTGATATTATTATATATATATATATATATCTATAGTCTATAATATAATATATAAAGAATTAAGAATGCAAAGATAACAATGAATATATTAAAAGTGTTGTGTATATTTCAAGATATATATAAATATAGCAAGTATTGTATATATCTATATATATATTATATATATATATTAATTATATTATATAATATATAGTATATTATAATTATTATTTATATATATAATTTATACAAATGTATTTAAAATATTTCTTATAACATTTATTATTGTTTTGAGATATATACATATTATATATTAATAAATGATATTTATGATTGTACTTTGTATGTATGGAGTAAATGAAGAAATATTATATAAATTATTATATATAGTATATATATATCATATATTATATATATATAGCTGAAATACTGTATACCTCTAAGTAAGGATACACGTATGCAGGCCTAAACTATATATTATATATATATATATATATATAGATATTAATCTAATTATATATTAGTATTATATTATATATAGTAATAGAATATTATATGTATTTCAATATATATATACATTTTTATGTAAATATTATATATATATTATATATATATATATATATATATATATACCACTTTATTTATATTCTACTATAAATAACTATTATATTAATATACTATCTATATATATATTAGTTTTCTATTTTTATTACAAATTCTAATGATTGTCATTTTTATAAATATTTTTATTTTATTTGAAATAAGTTGTGAAATATTTGCGTATTTTCAAGCGTCTATTTCACTTCTTTTCCTAAATGATTTTTTTTATTACATTTGTTCTATTTTGCTTTTTTTCTTTTTTTTTTTTTCTTTAATTATAGCTTCTTCTTTTTATTATTATTATTATTTTTTATTATTAATTATTATTATTTTATTATTATTATTATTATTTATTATTATTATTCATTATTGTCATTTACATTAACTTAAGAAATACGACACTGAATATTACAATTAATTAAAATTTTATAAATTTATAGAATTTTTATATATATATATATATATAATATACATACTATAATTATTATAACATAATTATAAATAGCTATAAATATAAATAAGAAAGTTGGTGACTTTTCATCATATTACTATAAAGCGACAGAATATCATGGGCAAGAGTTCGGGTTCGATCCCTAGTACGAATCCTAGGTAAAATTAGTAGGGAGTTCCATCCTTGATGCCGTAGGTTTGAATATAATTATATCTTATTATATATATATATATATGATATATTATATAGTATTTATATATATATACTCTATATATATATGATATATAATATATATATATAGTGTATATATATTTATATATATGTATATTATATATATATATATATATTATATATGCACTTTTTCGTGAAGGTCTTCACTTATCAGTAGGACAGCATCTTCCTCCAGCTTTTAAACGCCCTCATACAGTTTCTTAGAGTCTAGCATAGCTAAGTCGTAACATTTGCTTTGCACGGGAACCATTCATGCGTTATCAGAAGTTTCTTTTATTTTTACAACTTTTTTTCTTCATCTGCACTTAAGTCAGAATCATTAAATATTTTTTTCTTTCTTTCCTTCAAACGAATTTTTTTTTCTCTTGGTGCTTTGGCAAATTCTTCAAAAGTTTTCTTTTCTTTCATGCTTTTATTTTCATTCATTCGAAGTGTTTCCTTTTACTTATGTTTTTTTATCGTTCACCCAAAAGTTTCCATTTTCTTTCTGATTTTTGTTCATTTCACTCAAATTTTAGCATTTCTTTCAGGCCTCATTTATTTCATAATAACGTTTTCCTATATTTATGCTGAATGTCATATCATTAAACGTCCTAATTTTCTTTTATGTTTTCTTTAATCGATTCGCTTTTCCTTTCTTTCATGCTTCTTTCAATTCAAACGTTTCATTTTCTTTCATGCTTTTTTTCCTTCATTCAAACATTTCCTTTTCTTTCATGATTTTTTTCATTCATTCAAACTTTTCCTTTTCTTTCATTGCTTAACATTTCCTATTCTCTATTAATGCTGTTACAAGTCATTCAACTTTGTTTTCTTTCCATTTTGTTTTTCCTTCATTAAAAAGGTTCCTTTTATTTCTTCCTTTCTTTCATTCAATTGTTTACTTTTCTTTCAATTTTTTTCTTTCAATCATTCAAACGTTTCCATTTTTTTCATAATATTTTATTCATTCAACCGTTTCCTTTTCTTTAATGGATTTCAAACGTTTCATTTTCTTTCATGTTATTTTTAATTCACTCAAACGTTAACGTTACCTTTTCTTTCATGTTTTCTTGCATTCATTCAAAAGTTTTCTCCTTTTCTGTTTTCTTTCATTCAATCGTTTAATATTCTTTGATGCTTTGTTTCATTCATTAAAACGTTTCCTTGTTCGTGATGCTGTTTTACATTCATTCAGATGTTTAATTTTCTTTCACGTATTTATTCATTCAATCGTTTCCTTTTCTTTCATTCATACGTTTCATTTACTTTCATGTTTTTTCATTCATTTAGACGTTTCCTTTTCATTCATTCAAACGTTTCCTTTTCTTTCATGTTTTTTTCATTCATTCAAACGTTTCCTTTGCTTTCATGCTTTTTCATTCATTCAAAAGTTTCATTTTCTTCATTCATTCAAACGTTTACATTTCTTTCAGCCTTTTTTTTTTACTTCACTCAAACGTTTCCTTTTCTTTTATTGTATTTTTAAGTTTTATGAAGAACTTAATTTTTTATTCATTTAAAACGTTTCCTTTTCCTTAATGCATTCTTTCATTCAAACGTTTCATTTTCTTTCATGCTTTCTTTCATTCATTCAAAGGTTTACTTTTCTTTCATTTTCATGTTTGTTTTCTTTCATTCAAAAGCTTCTTTTTCTTTCATGCTGTTTTTCATTCATTCAAAAGGTTCATTTTCTTTCATGATTTCTTTCATATTTTTTTTTCCATTCATTGAAACGTTTCCTTTTTTTCATACTTTCTTACAATTCATTCAAAAGTTTCCTTTTCTTTCATGCTTTTTCGAACGTTTTTGTTTTCTTTCACGCTATTTTTCATTCATTCAAACCTTTTCATTTTTTTCAGGCTTTTTATTCGTTCAATAATTTCAAGTTTCGCTTTTCGTTCAGCATTTTTTTCATTCATAGCAAAGCATTTCTTTTCCTTCATGCTTTTTTTAATTCATTCAAACGTTTCCTTTTCTTTCATGCTTTTTTTAATTCGTTCAATTGAGCCTTTCCCTTTTTTCCCTGCTTTTTTCATTCATTGAAACGTTTCCTTTTATTTCATGTTTCTTTTTAATTTATTCAAACGTTTCCTTTTCTTCCATGCTTTTTTTCATTCATTTAAAACTTGAATTACCAATTTTCTCTCCTTAATTAATTCAAACGTTTCCTTTTTTCATCGCTTTTTTTCATTCATTCAAGACGTTTCCTTTTATTCCATGACTTTTTTCTGTTCATATCGAACGTTTTTTTCTTTATTCATGACTCTTGTTTCCTACCATTCAACACATTTACTTTTCCTTGATAATGTTTTTTTATCATTCATTCATTCAAACGCTTCATTTCTTGCATGCTTTTTTCGTTTATCCAAAGGTTTCTTTTCTTTAATGCTATTATTTTACCTCAAACTTTCTTTTCTTCCTTCGTTATCTGTTCTTTTATTTCTGAATCTTCTTTCTTTTATTACAAATCCTTTTTCCTTCTTTCATATTTTCTCATTCAAAGATTTCCTTTTACGTCTATCATGTATTTTTCATTCATCACTCGTGTTTTCTCTTTTCTTGCCATGACTTTTTTTCAGTTTATTCCACGTTTCATTTTTTTCTATTTTTCTATGTTATTCACGTTTCCTATTTCCTGTTCAATACTTTTTTCAATTCCTGAAAACGTTTCTTTTCTATTTAATGTTTTTTTATTCATTCATGTACGTTTCCTTTTGCTCTGAGTTTTTTCAGCTCATTCAAACGTTTCTTTCCTCTTCATGGCTTTCTTTATTATTCAAAAACGTTTTCTTTACTTTAATGCTTTTTTCATTGAAAAATATATTCCTTCATTTTCTTTCAATGTTTTTATTTTTTTATTCATAGCGTATGAAACCGTCGTATTCTCTCTACAATGTTTTTTTTTTTCATTCTTCATTAATTTGTTTTAGTTATTTCAATACATTTTTTCTTTCATCAAACAAATCGAATTTGTTTTAAGTTTTTTTTTC
>JABUQX010008074.1:10000-15000 GCA_015478945.1 Trachelipus rathkii
ATGTATAGTGGTGAGTTGTTGTTGGGAACCGACCGGCTGGAAGACCGAAGAGAAAGTGATGAGTCGGTGGAACGAATGTTTGAAGGAGAGAAAGGTGAGTTTGGCAGAGGCGAGAGTAAGGGTGCATGATAGAGAGAATGGCGGGGTTTGTATGGGGGCATGGTTGTGGCCCACCTGGGCCAAGGGATGAACCCTTACATTGGCGATTTTACATAGTGAGGGTCCGTCGCGGGCCCGCCAATGAAGCTCTAGGGTGGATTTCTGTCCTGTGACGAGTTCTCACTAATTAATGGTAAGGCTGTTTCGAATTTTGTCATATTCTCCTACTACTTTCTTTTCCGGTGCTTGTAGCGCACCTTAACTCCCAGTCTTGGGAAAAGAGGTAGATAAAGAAAAGAAAGAAAAGTATATATATATATTATATTTATATATATATATATATATAAATTATATAAGTCAAAATATATATATAATACAGATATCTACTTACATATATTATATATATATTATATATACCTTCTAGAGTTATTTTCCAAAGTTCGTAGGTGAAATATACTTTATAGGACTCTCACATTTTAGCAGATGTATTCACAAGGTAATTTTTTTGCTCGTGTCTTCATAAATTCACCGCAGACATAACAAAATGTTTCTGCCTGATATGGTAACATCTTTGATTTAATCTGTTGCTGAACGCACCCTTATCAAAGACAAAGTCTTACACTTGAACAGCTACTGAAGAGATGAACTATCACAACTTAACTATATTGATACTAGAGCTTATGTTCTCTGTATTAATTTCGTTATCTAAGTTCCCAGAACGTTTAAAAAATAAAAATTTGTAGTGTAAAAAATATTAATTTTCTCTGAAATGCAAATAGATCAGTTTGAAAACAGAGATGTCAAGGTAACAAAAGCAAAGTTTGAAGAGAATAATATTATTTTTCTTTGCTTTCTACACAGAAACAATTAGGAAATATTGCTTTCAAAGCAAAAACAAAAGAAAATCTTTTCTTGTTACATAGTGAATTATTATTAATATTATTTTTATTAATTATTATTATTATTATTATTATTATTTATTATTTATTATTATTATTATTATTATTATTATTATTATTATTATTATTATTATTATTATTATTATTATTATTATTATTATTATTATTATTATTATTATTATTATTATATTATTATTATTATTATTTTTTTATTATTATATTATATTATTATTTTATTATATTATTATTATTATATTATTATTAGTAGTAGTAGTAATAGTAGAGTAGTAGTAGTAGTAGTAGTAGTAGTAGTAGTAGTAGTAGTAATTGCCTTTGTATTTTTAGTAACACCACCAGTGGTAGTACTTATAGTAGTAGTTGTAAGTTAAGAGCAATAGTGCATGTCAGTTCCTTGTTTTTTTTATGGTTTTTTTTTAGCATATTTTATGTTGATTTCATCCCAAATTGATGAACACAAGTCACAACCTAACTTCATTCATTGATTATTGAATTTTGTAACATCCATGGAAGACCTCTCTCTCAGGCTTTTCTCAAATGTGATTATATAACATTAGGAATAGCAAAATCTTATTTTTAAAGCTGTTTTGAATTTAATACTGTGCTTAAAAAAATCTGCCTGTCTGATTATATCATATTGAGGAAAAGGAAAATCTTATTTTTAAAGCTGTTTTGAATTTAATACTGTGCTTAAAAAATCTGCTTGTCTGATTATACCATATTGAGGAAAAGGAAAATCTTATTTTTAAAGCTGTTTTGAATTTAATACTGTGCTTAAAAAATCTGCTTGTCCGATTATACCATATTGAGGAAAAGGAAAATCTTATTTTTAAAGCTGTTTTGAATTTAATACTGTGCTTAAAAAATCTGCTTATCCGATTATATCATATTGAGGAAAAGGAAAATCTTATTTTTAAAGCTGTTTGGAATTTAATGCTGTGCTTAAAAAAAATCTGCTTGTCTGATTATATCATATTGAGGAAAAGGAAAATCTTATTTTTAAAGCTGTTTTGAATTTAATACTGTGCTTAAATAAATCTGCGTGTCTTATTATATCATATTGAGGAAAAGGAAAATCTTATTTTTAAAGCTGTTTTGAATTTAATATTGTGCTTAAAAAATCTGCTTGTCCGATTATACCATATTGAGGAAAAGGAAAATCTTATTTTTAAAGCTGTTTTGAATTTAATACTGTGCTTAAAAAATCTGCTTGTCCGATTATACCATATTGAGGAAAAGGAAAATCTTATTTTTAAAGCTGTTTTGAATTTAATTCTGTGCTTAAAAAGTCTGCTTGTCTGCTTATATCATATTGAGGAAAAGGAAAATCTTATTTTTTAAATCTGTTTTGAATTTAATTCTGTGCTTAAAAAATCTGCCTGTCTGCTTATATCATATTGAGGAAAAGGAAAATCTTATTTTAAAGCTGTTTTGAATTTAATTCTGTGCTTAAAAAGTCTGCTTGTCTGATTATACCAAATTGAGGAAAAGGAAAATCTTATTTTTTAAAGCTGTTTTGAATTTAATACTGTACTTAAAAAATCTGCTTCTCTGATATCAAAGTCATAAAAGAACTAGAATACAGACATTTCGACCAGTCAGAGGACTATAATTATTTATAATTCGTTTTTATGTATTAGATTATATTGTTATCTATTAATGTTTGTTAAGAAATCCTTTTCCGAAAAGGTTTATGAAAGTAAACAATAAAGTTGTGACAAAAATCTTAAAAGTTTCTTATTTTAGTATTTCCTTCAGGAACATTCGTTTGACATTCTCTATTAGAAACTATCATAATTCGTGTAATAAAGCATTTTTTCTGCTTAATTTAAGGAAGAATCCATATTATGTCTGGTAAATTTATAGGTTTTATAAACTAGTCTTTGCCTGTAATTGAGAAGTCGCAATACTTCAAATTAGGAATTATCATCTCCCAGCATTCAAACCACTGAGTTAAATTTTCAAAAAATTTTAACTAAATTTTGTAATTTCATTTGAAATTATTAAATTTCTGAATTTAAACTTATAAAAATTTTAAACTTTAAATTTTGTAATTTCATTTAAAATCCTGAAATTACCGAGTTAAACTTTTAAAAATTTTGAACTTTAAATTTTGTAATTTCATTTGAAATTCATAAAACCAAAAATTTAAAATTTTTATTTTTGTATTGGTTAATTGCTATGATAAAATGTATTATTAAAATAAAGTTTTTGATTTTTATTGTATTTTAAACAGTTTAAAACATTGGTTTGTAAAATGAACATTTTAAACTAGTACCAAACGGTCGACAGGAAAAATGATCGAAAGGTCAAATGGTCGAAATTTGTAAAAAAAAAAAAAAAAAAAAAAAATCTGGTTATTAAAGTTCCTCTAATGAATCCAACAAAACTTAACTTAACTTAACTTAACCTAACCTACTAACTAACCTAACCTAACCTAACCTACCTAACCTAACTAACAACCTAACCTAACCTAACCTAACCTAACCTAACCAAACCTAACCTAACCTAACCTAACCTAACCTAACCTAACCTAACCTAACCAAACCTAACCTAACCTAACCTATCCTAACGCCTGCGGCTGGCTGTAAGGTAAATTTTTTTCAAGTCGTGTCGACCTTTTGACCTGTCGACCATTTGGGCTAGTCTCCGAACATTTAATTCAATGCTTTTAAATTTTAAGTTTTTAACTTTCGACATTTGTCACAAACATCGTGTTTTCCATTGCAAAGAAAACTTGCATAAAAATCTATAAAATAGAGAAATTTCAAAAAGATGTATAAGAAATAAAAATTTTATTCTTTAGACAGCTGAAAAGAATGGTTTAAAATTCTTTATTGCAAAAAAGCTTCGTTAAACATTGTCCAAAATAAATTTGTATTTAGAAATTTTACAACTTGTATACTTTTGAAATCCGAAAACACAGACCAGTTCATACATTACCTAAGGCTGAAAAATATATTAACTTTAGCTTCAGTATTTTCAATTACTATACCTCTTCTGTTTTATATAATATATACTATATATATATATATAATATATATATATATTTAATTTAAATATATTTAAAATAAATATATAGTTTTTTTATATATATATATATATATATATATATATATATATATATATATATAATATACTATATATATATATATATATATATATATATATATATATATATATATATATATATAATATATTATATATAAAAAATATTATATGTTATATATATATATATATATATTATATATATATATATATATACTACAAGACAATTATAATAACCAGCAGAAATATTATGACTGACTCACTTGGTGATAGTATTTTTCTGATAATTTAAAATCATATAATAACACCGTGGTTGTTAAATTATTATTATTATTATTATTATTATTATTATTATTATTATTATTATTATTATTATTATTATTATTATTATTATTATTATTATTATTATTATTATTATTATTATTATTATTATTATTATTATTATTATTATTATTACATACTTTGCGATAAATTCAAATATCTATTTAGCATTTCTATATTATATAAGGATTTTGAGCAGTGCTGCGAAGCCGATAATTTTTATTTCTGCTCTGGCTCCGGGTCCGGGTCCGGGTCCGGGTCAATAATTAAAATATCCGGCACCGACGTCGGTTCCTCAAATTTAAAATTTCCCTTCTCCGGGTCCATTATTTTAAAATATGCAGCTCCGGCTCCAGCTCCACCCAAAAACTTTGCAGCTCCGGCTCAGCAATACTGAATTTGAGTTTCACAGACTTAAGATTTCAGTATTACGGTTATTTGAAATAAATACGTAGTAAGGGATTTTATCACACAAAAGAAAAAAATAAAGGATTTCCTACTACATTTTACCCTAAGATCATCCTTATTAAGGGGTCTGAGAATAGTTAGCAAATATATTTGACTCCTATTGCCCTGGTGCCACTATTCAATTTTGAAAATATGCTGGTGGAACTG
>JABUQX010008074.1:20000-29456 GCA_015478945.1 Trachelipus rathkii
AAATAACACAAATTCAGCTATAAAATTTTGCTCTCTTAAATCAATATATTTGTACAATCTAGAGTAACAATTATTATCTATCATTTTTATGGTTATTATAATAATTATTATTGTAACAAAAGTCAATAAATGTTACTTACTTGAAAATCTCCATACACCCTATGGCAATCTAAAGTTTCTGATGGAGGAAGATAGTCAGCACACTTATCAACACCTTTTTCAACAAAATCTGTCAACATGACAATTACTCTGCTCTCTTGTTCCCACACCATTTGCCAAAAGTCGGCCACGGTGTTTTCCAGAGGAGCCTATTTGGAAAACCAATTAATTATTAATAAGAATGCAATAAAAGGCAAATGTAGGAAAAAACAAACAATATTGCTAATTATTACTACTAATTATTATTATTTTTTTTATTTCCTACTTTCTAATTATAAATAAGAGCCCCCCCCAATATATCATATTAATTGGAAAGATCACCAAATAGGCATTCTTATCAGCTAACGACAAAAATAGACGCCTTACTGGTTATAACAAAAGGCGGTAAAGCAAATACGTGCAAATTTATACTTAGAAAAATAGACTGAGGTAAAATTTAACAAAGACAGTAATTTACCTGTCCAATTAAAGCAAACCGAGTATTTGGTAAACTTTTAAAAACAATTTAATGACAGGAAGGAAAGTAATTGTACTTTTTTTTACATGAAAGTTAAAAATCTAAACAAAGTTCGAAATGTTCGATAATTTGTCTTTTAAGGTAAGTTCTTTTTATCAAAAGTTTAGTGAAAAAGAAAAAAAAATGAATAAAATCTATTAAAAAAAATAATATTTAACAATTTCAACATATATATATATATATATATATATAATATATAATAATAATATATATATATATATATATATATATATATATATATATATATATATATATAGATAATTTATATAATAAAAAAAATACATAATTAATATAAATATAAATTAAATATAAATATAAATATAAATATAAATATAATAGAAATATAAATATAAATATAATATAAATATAAATAATAAATATAAATAAATATAAATATAAATATAATATATATATTATATAATATATAATAATATATATATAATATATTATATATAATAATATATTATATATATAGATATATTATATATAAATATATATAAAATAAATTTACGATAAAAAACTTACATTGCAAATAACCACTGTAATTATTGATAAAAATTGATAGAATAATTAGTATCAGTAACTTCACATCTATCTCTATCTCTATCTCTATCTCTATCTCTGAAATGTTCTCTCTCTATCTTCTCTCTCTCTCTCTCCTCTCTCTCTCTCTTCTCCTCTCTCTCTCTCTCTCTCTCTCTCTCTCTCTCTCCTCTCTCTCTCTCTCTCCTCTCTCTCTCTCTCTCTCGCCTCTCTCTCCTCTCTCTCTCTCTCTCAAGTTTCCACAATTTAGAATACTTTGTTTTCTTTCATTCTGTAATACTGAATCAGCTGCATAATATATAAAATCTTATAACCCTCACATCAAGAAATAATATTATATAATATATATATAGATTAATAATATATATATATATATATATATAATCTATAGATAAATATAAATATATAATATATATATAATATAATATATATATATATTATATATATATATATATACAAAGTTCCAGCAGCGAATTTGTACGCACGCCACCAACACAAATATATCATCGCCAGCCATAATTATATATATATATATATATAATATATAATATATATATATATATATATAATATATATATAATATATATATATATATAATATATAAATAATTATATTAATATATATATATATTATATATATATATATATAATATATATATATTATATAATATATATATATATATATATATAAAAATATATTTATGTATATATTATATAATATATATATATATATTATATAAAAAAAAAATATATCTTTCCCTGTCACAGAATATTTCAATATAAATATTATAATAAATATATTAAATATAATATAATATATATTATATATATATATATATTTATATATATAATATAATATATATATATTTACATAGCATATTTTAAAATAAAATTTTACTATTCTGGAGTGTTTAAGTTTTATTTATTATTTAGTTCAAGTAATACAAACCTGTGTAGCAATATAATATCTTAATTCTCCTTTAGGTCCGTGTATACTATTGGCGTTAATATATTGTTCACTTGGGGTAGCTTTGTTTTCTTCCAGAAGTATTCGTGTTTCAGGAACTGGTATCACATTGGCATACCTAAAGGAAAAACAATTTGTATGATACAAAAGGTGAAATAAAATATTACAAGATAAAGAGAAAACAATATATCGTCCGTTTACAATTGAAACATATAAAATTAAGATTATGCAAGTTCCTTTAAGATTTTTATAGTTTTTCTAAACCAGGATGTTGCCATCATCAGACTAGGAAAGTCCATTAAATCCAGGGATGGCAATTTTGGTGATTTTTTTTTTTTTTTTTTAAAATCAATGTGATTTTTTTTTTTTTTTTACTTTTTTCTATTTTTCAGATTCGTAACGTCACGCGATATATAATTTGTAACTTGCAAATTATATTTCACTTGACGTTACGAATCCAAAAAATCAAAAATATCAAAAAAATCAGAAAAATCACAAATTGATTTTTTTTAAAAAAATCAAAAAAATCACCAAAATTGCCATCCCTGATTAAATCATTTTTATTGAATGAGGATTTAGTTTGGAAAACACAAGCATATTTCTTGCATTTTTTCATACGTTCCACTAAACCATTTTATTTTTTTTTTACTTAGTATGTTTGACCCGTAGGAGGACGATATATGGAAAATGTTACACTCTTTTTATAAGAAATTTGTATTTTCTCAGCGAACATGCGAGCCTTAATTTGAGAGAGATCATATTTCAGTTCGAGATAAATTAACTCAAAATTTGAGTGGTTTTAAATATGTAATCAATTGATAGCTATCAAACTCAATTTGAATTAAATTAATTCAACATTTGAGTTTAGTTTCATATAATGATCAATTTGAGTTATCAAACTCAATTTGATTTAAATTAACAATTTGAATTCAGTTTCATATATGCAATCAATTTGAGAAGTATCAAAGCTCTATTTGAGTTAAATTAACTCAAAATTTGAGTTCAGTTTCAGTAATACGAAATCAATTGGAAAGTTATCTAAACTCAAATTTCAGCTCAATTAACACAAAATTTGAATTTAGTTTCATGTATGCAATCAAATTGAGGGGTACCTAAACTCAATTTCAGTTAAATTAACTCAAAATTTGAGATCAGTTTCAGTAATATGCAATCAATTTATAAGTTATCTAAACTTAATTCGAGTTCAGTTTCAGTAATACGCAATCAATTTGAAAGTTACGTAAGCTCAAATAAGGTCAAATTAACTCAAAATTTTCAGTAATATACAATCAATTTGAAAATTATCTAAACTCAATTTGAGTTAAATTAACTCAAAATTTGAGTTCAGTTTCGGTAATATAATATCAATTTAAAAATTATCTAAAAATTTGAGTTAAATTAACTCAAAAAATTTGAGTTCAGTTTCTGTATTATAATATCAATTTAAAAGTTATCTAAACTCAATACGATTTAAATTTGACTCTCTCGCATTCACAGCTCATTTGTATGAACTAAATTTTGTAAAATTAAATTTGCAAAACCTATCCTAAACCTAAACCTAGAAACTGAACATTAAATTAAATTTGCACAACCTATTCTTATCTCAACTCCAGTGCCATTTCGTCGTTATTTCGAACCACCGTGAGAATGTTGCTAAACTCATGTCGTATATGCTCTTTATCAATATAAATAGTCAATTTTATTAAAGTCAATGCCTTTATGCTAATTCTGAAGAAAATTACATAACATATATGTTCAATATTAACACTATATACAATAATTAATAATATTAATAAATAAACTAATAACATTATATTTAATGAAAGCATGAAATTAGAATTTAAGAACATTAATATGTATTCAAAAAAGACTAAAAAAGACATCTAAGAATATCATCGAATATTTTTTAAGATACATTCATTTTTTCTACATATTTTTAATAAAAAAAATCACACATCAAGGCATAACCCTATTCAGAGGAACTTCCTTAGGTAATTACTACCTGATACAGAAAGGATCGAACCTTGTCCATATGCCATCGTGACTCAATCAGCTACCGTTGAGTCAATGTTAGACGGCTAAATCCCAATGACCAATAAATCAAAATGATATATTAACCTAGCCGTTGCACTAGAGATTTTTTTAATTGTTTAAAAATAGCAAAAAGAGTGATTTAAAATAAAATAAAAATTTTCGGAAAAATATATATAAGAAATATAAAAATTAAAAAAATTTGAAATTGAAAATAAAATTTAAGAAATTAAAAAATTTTTTTTTTCAAATACAAAATCTTAATAACAAAATTCGATGTTTCTGTAATGTAAAAATTAAAACTGATAAAAGCTATTTGAAACAAAATATATATATATATATATTATATATTATATATATATATATATATATATATAATATATATAGTAAATAATATTTTAAAAATTACATACAATATATATATTATATATATATTATATATATATATATACACTTTACAGGATCATCAAACCTTGGTTAGTATGACTTGAGAGACTATTTAAGCCCTCTCTTGCTTTTCCCGTCTCAATGAATAAAAAACAATACACTGTAGCTGAGCTCTGTCGTGCAGGAGGCACCGACCAGCATGCATCGAAAAGATGCTCGCTTTAAAGTAGCACCGCAACTAAAAAGCTATACTTTTAAAATTAATATTTAAGTAAAAAATACCTTGATGTTATCTATATTAATGAACAATATGTACGTATAAATTATAATATACATATATTTATATATATATATATTATAATATATATATATATATATATTATATATATATATTATATATATATAATACTACGACTTACTACGCGCGGCTCGCTATAGTATATAATATATATATGCAGCTACTGCCTACGAGAGAATTGTGTGAGGCTATTATTTTGCTCCGTAATCTAGCCCCAATTATATATATATATATATATAATACTATAATATATAAAATATATTATATAATATAGTATATATCTTATATAATATATTTACTATATTTATATATATAATTTATATAAATAGTATACTTAATTTATATATATATATGTATAATTGGATTAAAATAAATATCTATCTCAAATGAAACATCTTGTTCTTAAATATTTCCGATGTTTCGGGAGTTATACATACCATCGTCAAGGCTACAAAAAAAATAACAATATGAATGCGTATTGGAATCATTCTTTATCAAAATACTCAGTCCATCGCTTAACACCGATAATAGCGCATGAAAAACACTAATAACCTAGTTATTCATTACACTAATAGGAAATATTTGTAAGGTAAGCACCTTATGCAGTTTGGTGTTTTCGGTTTTATAAAAGTAATTATTAATTATATATAAACTAATTATATATTATAAATTTATAATGTTATTATATGTTAAATATTATTGTTATATTGTATATTGGTGTATGTCTATGCATTATATATTATTACTGATCTATATTTTATATTATTATATATCTATATTTTTATACTGTGTATCTATATATATATTATTATTTTTACCTTATACTTTATATCGTTATTTTTATTGTTACTTTTAACTTTTCAAACGGTAATTGTTACCCAGAGGGTTGTCACCCCCGATATTTATAAAATCCAGGATATACTCTAAAAAATAATAATAAAGAATAAGTAAAACGAAATCGAAAGTGCTCTCTTTAGGAAAAAAATTAGAGCCTCTTAAAGTTTAAGAAAACTCCCATAGGATTTTATAAAAAAAAAAAAAAAACTTTTTTTTTTTTTGAAAATCACAGATTATACTCTAAAAATATAATGATATAGAATGTGAAATTGAAAATCGCAGTCTCTTTAGGAAAAAAGTTACAGCTCTGAAATTAAAAATTTTCCCATAGACTTTTTTATAATAAAAATAGTGGGCTCACCATCGTGCCTCGTTTATGGCCATCCAGTCATTTATGAAAATTTGTTAATTCACATAGATTTTCTTGGTAACCTAACAACTTATCATAAACCTGACTTATGAAAAGCGAAATAGACCTAACCTGATCGATCAATATTGAAAAGTCTATGGATTTTTAAACAACTTGAGAGGCTGTAACTTTTTCCTTAAAGAGAGCGACAATTTTTTAGTCATTACATTCTTCATTATTATTTTTTAGATATCTTGTTGTGATTTTCATAAAATCGGGGGTGACACCCCTGGGTAACAATTCCTTTCAAACTATTTGATTTTAATATTTTGAAGATAGGGAATGTATAAATTCCGAAACGATCTGAAAATTTCAGATAATAGATATTTAGAGCCCCTGGTGCTTTAATTCTATCAAGTTAAATTCCCACAAGGGAAACTCGTAATGATATATAATATATATATATAGATAATATATATATAAAATTACTAATAATTATATATAATATATATAGATCATATAATATATAATATATATATGTATATAATATATACTATAATATATTTTTATATATATATATTATATAGCACTGATAAAAATAGCTTTTTTATTAAAGGCTACTAATGCACCTCATGTATGCTAAGCAATAACTTTAAACACCTTGTAAGTTTATATGAAACAATCTTATGGAATACATACCACAGTAGCAATGATAACAAGCCAATTATTATAATTATATTATAATTATTATATTAAATTATATATATATTATTATTATTATATTATATATTATATAATTATTATATTATTATTCATTATATTATATTATTATATATTATTTATATTTTCTATCATTGTATTACTTAAGATCAAGCCTACTAATTATTTATTATATGATTATTATTATGTGATGATATTAAGAATTATTATTTCTCAGTCTAATTAAAATAAACAATTTTCTTAAACAGAGTCCATTTTATGAATTAGTAATCTTATTAATATAAGTAGCGTGGAAAGAATTAGAACATCGATAGAAAAAAAACAAAACTTTACGAGTTTGAATCACGCTGAGCACAACACCAATCCCGAGTCTTTTCTACTAAAAATCTGAACACTCCTAGCTTCTAGAGCACCTCTTTACGAGTACACACCTTCGTAATAAACATCTTAAACTCGCAAAACAATCCTATAATAAAAACATTCAAACAAAATAATTAATTAACATTATTTTATAGTTTATCAGGGAAGTGTATATTTAGAGAGATTTATACGAGGAATTTGAGGAAAAGATTATTTTTATTTTTTTTTGCCATTTAAATGGAATACAATATTGTACCTAAATTCCAAAAAATATTATTTATCTTAAATTTCATTAACATTTTACTAATGATATGAAAATTTGTATAAGCAATCTTTAGAAATATAAATATTAAATATATATAGATATAAAGAAAAATATGATATTTATATATATAACATTATAATAATAGACAAAATTATAATATTATATACTATACAGAGAGTATATTATATATATATATAAGATTAGTGCATGAATTGTAAAGTGAAGATTAGTTGGGGACTTGGACCAAGGCGAACTTTTCAGCAAGGGAGATAATAAAGTTATATCAAACAATGGGTGCAAGAAAGGGGAATCTGAGCAGTTGGATCTGAATGTTTAGAGCGATAATGTACAAAACAAGAACTTACGAGGCTAAGATGCCGAGATTGAAGAGAAAGTTAGGAGGTTAGGCACAACAACAATTGACGACGAGTCGAAGTCCCACTGCGGCCCCGCAAGGAGCTTTGCGGCGGACGGTCGACGCCCGGCATGGTGTCAAAGGAGTAATGCGAGAAAAAAAACCCGATATCACTTAGAAGAGTAAAATCAAAGGGGGTGAGATCGTCATGAGAAGCTCTGTGTCAGATCAGTTTTGTTTCCAGATGATTCGATCCGCGTCGTCATCGTGCGAATGAGAGAGAGATATTTACGCGTGACACTCTTAGCACTAAAAGGTAGAATTAAGATACAGTAACAGAAAGTTGAGAAGGGAAAGGTTTGATACGCCAAGTGAGATTTAGAGATAATGAGAGATAAGGAGATTAACAGAGAGAGATTAATATAGAAGAAGAAGAGATATATGAGATATAAGATAAATAAGGAAAAATAGTAAATATTAAATATTTTGTAGATATAGATAAATATAGAGATAGAAGAAAAGAAAATAAAGAAGAAGTAGAATAAATTGCGTGTCATAGTGAGTGTGTGTGTGCGAAGCTCGTGTGTCCTGACCGGATGTCGAAGGCCTGTACCGGAACTGGCCATGGGTGGGAGAAGAAGTTCGTCATAGCTTAGACAGGGTGTAAGAGGCGGTACAAAATGTAGAGAGAACCAGTCTAGGCCGCGAGTGACATCGTATCCTCTATAGAGATACGGTCAGTAATGGAATGAAAAGCGACGAGCTTCACGACAGCACTAACAGAGTATAGAGATATAAAGAGACATAGACTTTAGTAGAAAGAATCCATGAAAGCCTCGACTCTGCAGGAAGTCTGAATGCATAAGATAGGCAACGTAATCATACTCGGGATATACTAAATATACTAGATATGAGGTTATATCGATTACCGATACGATTGTCTTTCGATGATGTTCTTTGGTTACCTTAGCGGAAAAAACTTCTGTATACAAAATATTATTGAAGGATATTTATTTAATCTAGTTTAAAATGTATAGCATAAAAATGTCAAAAGAATCGGGACTTTTAATATTATGAGATTAAACCAGTAGATACGTAAGTATATGGAGTATAGAAAAATAAATGGGGGTGTAGGTTATAAATGGAGAAAAAGAATAAAAAATATTAAAATAGTCTAATGGAGTTATTATAGTGTAGCTGTTAGTGAATAATTTACCAGTAAAATAGAGCAGCATTTAGTATATATATAAATGTAGGCTATTAGTTTGTTACATCGTATCACTGTGTAATGTAAAACCCAAATAAGATTACTAAGCAGTAGGAAGTGATGTGTTAGAAGTGGTTGAGCAAATGTATATGATGAAGCTCAATAAAATAAGAATAATATAACAATTAGGTAATATTTATAGTAAACAAAACAGTGTTAGAAATACTTGAGTACTGCAAAAAACTATTTGAGAAGAGTCTGCAATGAGATATGATATAGTAAGTAGTAATATATAAAGATATAATAATAAATATAGAGATTAATGTATATATATATGTATGAATATAAATATATATATATATATATTAATATATATATATATATATATATAATAATAGATAATAATATATATTATATATATATATTATATATATATTATATATATATATATAATATAGAATA